>CAUYRH010172474.1:0-12728 GCA_963574655.1 Perodicticus potto | reverse complement strand
CGCCTGTGGCTCATCCAGTAGGGCGCCGGCCCCATATACTGGTGGCGGGTTCAAACCCGGCCTCGGCCAAACTGCAAAACAGAAAAATAGCCAAGCATTGTGGCAGGTGCCTGTAGTCCCAACTACTTGGGAGGCTGAGGCTGGAGAAGTGCCTAAGCCCAGGAGTTGGAGGTTGCTGTGAGCTGTGTGACGCCACGGCACTCTACCGAGGGCAATAAAGTGAGACTCTGTCTCTACAAAAAAACAAAAAACTAGGCTCAATCGATTCTTTTGCCTCAGCCTCCAAAGTAGCTGGGACTACAGGTGCCCGCCATAACACCTGGGTATTTTTATTTTTTTAGAGACAGAGTCTCACTTTGTCACCCCAGGTAGAGTGCCGTGGCATCACAGCTCACAGCAACCTCCAGCTCTTGGGCTTGGGTAATTCTCTTGCCTCAGCCTCCCGAGTAGCTGGGACTACAGGGGTCCGCCACAACACCCGGCTATTTTTTGCTGCAGTTTGGCTGGGGCCAGGTTTGAACCTGCCACCCTCGGTATATGGCACCAGCGCCCTACTCACCGAGCCACAGGTGCCGCCCCCAGCTATTTTTAGAGGTGGGGTCTCGCTCTGGCTCAGGCTGGTCTTGAACCTGTGAGCTCAGGCAATCCACCTACCTTGGTCTCTCAAAGTGCGCCACTGTGCCCGGCCTCACACAGCATGTTTAGATACGTGTGTATCAGAGTATAGGAGCAGACAGGGGTATAGAAGAGTGTAAATCTGGGTAAAAATGCAGGGTGTGTGTGTGTACACGTGTCTAGGCATAACCAGTGGGCGGGTGGGCAGCCTGCTATCCCTCATTAGTACTTTATTCAAGACTGGACCCTGATCAACCCTTGGCCAAGCCTCCTTGGCATTCAGCAGGCCCTGTCCCCTAACTCTATTGTCCCCCTCCCCATCTCTCTTGGCCACACCCCTTTAAGCCTCTGTCCACTGCCTGTGCCAGCCTACCAATCTAGTTCCTGGTTGGGACCAGCCCCATGTTCCAGGCCATGTCTTCACTGAGCCAGGCTTTGCTGTCCTCATCCTGCCTTAGGTCCTGCTCAGCATCTTTGACCCCACCACCTTTAGCCTCAGTTTCCTACCCTGATGATCAACCCCACCTGCCTGTGTTTGGGGCCACCCGCTGCCTGGCCCCACTGCACAGAGCTCCCTGGGTGCCCCCTCTCTCTCCACTCGAAAGGGCTGGCACCTGTAGGAACTCCTCACTCTCGTCGCCCATCTCCTCCCGTACTGTGCGGCACTCAGCACCCAGGTAGTTGCGCAGATTGACAGCGTGGATGGCAGAGCAGGCTTTCTTGTCGAGTGTGGCCTCCCCTCCAATCCAGTAGTAGATCTCCCAGTTCAGGGAGCCGCTGTCATCCAGAAAGGTCTGAGAACCAGGAACCACTGTGTCAGTCTTCACCAGGGCCTACCCTGGCTTCCCAGGTTTCCCCGAGAGAGCACTCTGTCTGGCAAGGGCTTCCCAGCCCAGGATGTACTGTCACTGTTGCCTGGACAACCCCCACCCAGCCTGTCTTCCTCCCAGATAGCCTTGCTGACTAGAACGATGGAGCTAGGAACTCGGACACCTAAATGAGGGCGCCAGGCCTTACCTTCAGCACAATGTAGCAGTCAGCCTCATAGAACTTGCCATGGAAGGCTTCCTCTACCAGCACAGGCACGAAGTTCTCGATCTGCCAGATAGTCAGGCCAGGCAGCTGCCCCACGTCCTCCGTGAAGAACTCAGAGTAGTCAAGGCGTGGCTTCTCCAGGGCCTGGTCCCAGCGCCGCACCTTTCCCCCAGGGGCCTGGGCGTCCACACTCTCCTGGGGTCATAGTCAGTGCATGGATTAACTCTATGAAGCCAGAAGCTGGTGTCTTTGCTTGCTATCCACCTCTGAATGACAGCCTCGGCTGTCTCCACTGCTCAAGGCCCCCTCTCCTTCTTGGCCTAGGTCTGCCTTGAGCAGAGTCTAGCCCTGGCCTGGCTTACCTCTTGCTTTTTATTCTTCTCTTGAGCCACATCAGACATGCCCTTCAGCACCTGCTTGGCCTGGTCATCCTGGGCTGAGTCCTTGCGCCTCCGCAGCCTCATTTTTCGAGCCAGGGGGTCCTTAGTCCCACTCCCTGCTTAGGGGAGGGGCCAACCCTTGAGCCCTGGCTGGGCCTGCTCCCTTGGGCATCCAGCCAACTGGGGCCAACTCCATCCCGCAAGGTCCAGAGAGCCATATCTCGCCCAATTCACAAAGGGATAAGGTATGAGACAGGAGCCCCTGCACCCAGGCCAGACCTCCCCTACTCACCAGCTGCTGCTGCAGCCACTGTGGCAGGGGAGGCACCTGCCAGCCGCAGCTGGTTTTGCAGTGAGAAGTCGATATTGTACCACTCAGCTGCTCGGTCAGCAGGCTTAGGTGGCATGACCAAGTTGGGGTTCTCCCTCACATCCAGGACCTGCGCCAGAGGTGAACAGAGCTGGGTGCTGAGCTTAAGTCCCCTATGTCCCTCCCAGCCACACCATACTCAATTTCTTCTTGCTCTTGTCTGCAGATGTTAAGTCCGAGAAGCCTGGCGATGCAACCAAGAGACCTAGGTTCTTGTCCAATCCACCTCTGGGGCTACTTGTGAGGCTTAAATGATGCTTTTGAAAGCATCCTGAAAGCTGGGCATGCTGGCTCATGCCTGTAATCCCAGCACTCTGGGAGGCCAAAGCGTGTACATTGCCTGAGCTCAAGCATTGGAAATCAGCCTGAGCAAGATTGAGACCTCGTCTCTAAAAACAGACGAGCTGTTGTGGCAGGTGCCTGTTGTCCCAGTTACTTGGGAGGCTGAGACAAGAGGATTGCTTGTGCCCAAGAGTTTGAGGTTACCGTAAGCTATGACGCCATGGCACTCTACCAAGGGCGACAAAGTGAGGTTTTTGTCTCAAAAAATAAATAAATGAAATAAGTGTCCTGGACACAGGGATGTGGCTCACCTTTTCCCCACAGCCACCCTGGCACTGGCCACCTCTCCAAGAAGCCTCTGCTGGGGCAGCCTCACTCCAGGGTACAGCCTTCTGCTCACCCATTCCTGAGCCCTTTCCCCACCTTCAGCACAGCCCAGCCAGCCCTGACCTCAATCTCTGTCAGGAAGTGGATGGCCTCTGGGAGGGTCACCAGGCGATTCTTGTTCAGGACAAGTTTCCTCAGTTTGGGGCACCTGTGAGGACAGAGCCAACTCAGGCCCCAGAGAGGTGACACATAAGGGGAGATGGGTGGGGAATTTTCTCATCTTAGGGAAAGGGAAGCAGGTGGGACCAGAGGAACTGTGGGGGTGGGGTCCTCTGTTCTGCCTGAGGACTTCCCTGAGCCAGGGGACCACACTAGCAAGCATTATGACCTCCAGAAGGGGATGGAAGAAGTACCATGTTCCAGACTTACATGTCACTGGAGCCCTCAGATCTGGCCCTAATAGCACCCTCCCAAAGGCTTCTCTGGAGAACCCAAAGTGGGAATTGCTGATGTGGGACTATGGTCTCATCGCCAAAGGCAAGTTAACCCCTCTCTGCAAGGCCTGCACAGGGCGGGTTCTGGGGCTTTATATGCTGTGAGGCCCTAGACATCCCCAGCCCCACCCAGTACCTGCAGAGACTCTCGGGGATCAGCTCCAGGTTGTTGCTGGCAGCCATGAACTCCTCCAGGTTGGTCAGCTTGCCAATGCCAGAGGGCAGCCCGTCAAAGTCCAGCTTGTTGGAGTTTAGGTACAACTTCTTCAGCCTGGTCAGCTTGCAAATGGCCGACTACAGGGAAGCAAGACAGTGGTCAGGGCCAGGCCCAGTGGCCTCCCCTCACTCTCCCTAAGGCCCAAACGCACAGGCAGTGAGGTCAGCTGGTTGCGGGACAGGTTCAAGGTCTCCACGTGCACCCACTGGTCAATGCACAGGGAAAGCTCCGTGATCTGGTTGCTGCTGAGGTTGAGGCGTCGTAGGCTGGGGAGGGTGTACAGGCACTCGGGCACCCGTGTCAGGTCGTTGCAGGACAGGTCCACATCTGGGGGGGAGCAATTCAGCTAGGGCCCACACAGCAGAAGGTGGAGGGCAGCCAGCCCTAGCACGAACCCCAACTCTGCCATCTCCAGGCTAGTGACAACCTCTCTGAGCCACGATTCATCCACTTGGAGAAGCTTCCTCACACTGGGTGGGTCTCAGCAGAGAGTTAGAGCTCAGTCTGCTGCTACTAGTGGCCGTCACAATGACAGAAATGATCACAAAGCTGCATCCCTTTTTCTCTGGGAAGTGGTCTAGGAAGCAGGGCTCAATTCTTTTGTCCATAAGGATGCAAGGGAGCCCAGAGGGGACCAGAACTCAGGGGCTGCCCAAGGACTGCCCTGACCTGCGAGGTTGCTCAGGCCTTCCAGGCTGGTGGGGAGGTTGCTCTGGGTGCGCTGGGTGTTCCGTAGGTGCAGGGTTTGCAAGGCTGTCATCGCTGGGAGCTGCCTGCCAGGGTGATGTGGGCAGTCAGAGCCGAGGCAGGGCCCACCTAGGGGGTGTTGAGGGCAAGGCCTGGAGGGGCAGACCCAAGAGCCTGGGACCCAGAGGGCAGGTATGTGTGCATGAAGGAATGAGGCTGAGGGTGGCGGCAGGACAGGGTAGACAAGCGAACAGGACTGAGGTGGGGGCCCACCGGAGCTGTGCGTGCAGCAGCGGGTTCCCATTGAGTATGAGCGTCTGCAGGTGCACCAGGCGGCGCAGCTGTGGGGGCAGGCTCTCCAGGTGGTTCTCGCTGAGGTCCAGGTACAGCAGGTCGATGAGGTTAATGAAGAGCTGGTTGGGGATGGTGTCAATGCTGCAGGCAGGCAGGGGTGGGCTGAGTGAGTGCCAGACACCCCCCTAGGTCCACCCAGCCCAGAGCCCCACCCACTAGCCCAGCACCTGTTGTGGCTGAGGTTCAGCACCAGCATATTCTTGGCGTTCTCCAGCTCCCGTGGGCACTCTGTCAGCTGGTTGTAGCTCAAGTCCTGAGTGGAATGGGCAAGGCCCAGGTCAGGGGTATCTCCACCCTGCCAGGCCTCTGCCAAGCTTGGAACCAGGCAGGGCATGGGGTGCAGGGTAGTTATGAGGGCTTCAGGGACAAAGGGACATAGCCAGGACCTTAGTGCCTGGAAGGGTGCCCCAGTTTCTTCTTCTAGAAGATGGGATCACAATGGCCCTAGAGACTTTCACACTGATTGGGGACTAAATGATCTGGATAGCATGAGGGCCAGGTGGGTGGGTAACCACTGACCAGGACTGAGAGGTCATCCAACTTAAAGATGTCATCAGGGACGCCAGAATTCTTCAGGCTGTTGGCTCGGGCTACGATGGCCTGGGCATGAACCATAAAAGTACATGATTCCACCCACCGGAATAAGCAGAGAGGCCAGGGTAAGGCACCTCCTCAGAAAGCCCAGCGGAGGCCAACCCTGAGTGCTCTCCCATCTCTGGCATCTCTGCTCCAGCAGTCCCTCCACTCAGCAAGCTCTTCCTATCCTCCCAGTGAGCTTCTATTCGTACCTCGAAGTCCAGCTCAAATGCGCCCCAAAGCCCAGGACAGGGCTCTAAGAAACATTTTCTGACCAACCCCTTTTCTTCTTAGTTTTAGAAGGCAGGATAGAGGTATAGATCTGACTCAGGGTTTTTAGAACAGAGACAGACGACTAGACCAAGTCAGGATGTGGACTGAGAGAAAGTACACTTTGTCCTCCCTCAGGGCTGAAACTCCTCATACCATGTACATAAAAAATGTGAGGCAGAGAGTGGACAGGGCTAGGGAATGGTGCCATAATTTCAAGCAACAACAGGAGCAATAGCAGCCACCCGACATCCTCCAGCCTCCTGTCCCTGCAGCACCATGCTGCAGTTCCAGGCCACCTACCTCAGAGGCAGTGTTGCATGCTCTGTGACACTGGTTCAGGTCAGGAATATATGAAAAAGTCCATATAGAACAGTTGGAACCCTGCTCAGCCTGTGCTGGCAATTATTACTCTAGCTGTTGTGCAAATGGGTGGTGGGAATTTGTTGGAGTTTTTTTTTTTTTTGAGACAGAGCCTCAAGCTGTCACCCTGGATAGAGTGCCGTGGCATCCCAGCTCACGCAACCTCCAATTCCTGGGCTCAAGTGAGTCTCCTGCCTCCGCCTCATAAGTAGCTGGGACTACAGGTGCCCGCCACAATGCCCGGCCATTTTTTGGTTGCAGCCATCATTGTTGTTGGGTGGGCCCGGGCTGTATTCGAACCCACCAGCTCAGGTGTATGTGGCTGGCGCCTTAGCCCATTGAGCCACAGGTGCCGAGCCTGTTGGGGTTTTTTAAAGCTTTTTTCCCACAGAATTTTCTGATTCTCACGGGTTACATTACACAAGGTATTGTTGTAACTTCTTACAAAAAGAGAGCCCCTCTTGTGACACCTGGGCCCCTGAACATGAGGTAAGCAGAGATGCTGGCTCAGCCTGGGGTTTGGCCCTGGCCTTTCTTCTTCCCCCCACCCAGTAGCCTCCTTGCAGCACTCACCCGCAGTGATGGCAGGCTAGACAGCTCCCCATGAAGTGTGGTCAGGTTGTTGTGGCTCACAGACAAGTGTTCCTGGACGGGGACCAGGAAGCAGAGGCTCGGTGGGGTGTCAGAGTCCCTGTGCGCCATCACTTCTTTGTACCATCCCAGAGGGCCCTTGTCCATATAGGCCACCCCATCTCTAAAACACCCTCCTTCACAGCCCATTCCTGTAGACCTCCCAGGGCAGAGTGCTGCTCCCTCTGGAGATGCTGTCTGCCCTCTCCACAGGCTTTGCCCACCTGGCTCATCTATAAGGACCTTCCCTGCCTGCCCAAGCCCCTTACCAGCTTCTGCAGGGCAGCCAGCTCCTCTGGCAGGTAGCAGAGGCCAGTGCGGTTCAGCTTCAGCCATCGCAGGCTGGTCATAGCTTTGACATTCTCAGGGAAATAGCCGCCCTGGGGTAGGGGAGATACCACGGTAAGGCTTGTCTGAGGGTGGGGAGCCCTACTCCACCACCTTCCATGATCCCTGATGCCCATAGGAGCATTTTGGTAGCAACAGCTATAAGACATGGACATACCACTTATTCATGCTGAGCTTCAATTTCTTCACCATAAAATGGGACTAATAAAAACTCCCACATGGCAAAAATGCTGGCCTAAGATTCATCTTTCTAGCTGGATTCAGCCCCAGGAGGGCCAGGCCAAACTGGTGGCATAACAGGTGATATCCCAGTAGCCCGATTTATGGTAAACTTGACTCAAATCCCTTCTCCCTGCAATTCCAGGCCCTGATTGGGCTGTGTGAGGTGGGGGTCACCTCTGCAAGGGCCCCACCCACATCCTCACCCTGCCATAAGCATATAAGGTACTGATGGTGAAGCCCAAAACCCCACTGCACAGAGGCCACGGTTCCCAACCTGCCTGGCACAGCCTCATCCCTTCACCCCCATATGAGAATGTCCCCCTCGACACCTGCCCTGTGGCACAAAGTCAAGGGTAGCAGGCGGCATTATAAAGTGCCCTTGGCTGGTGCCCCCTTCCCTTGTGGTCACATTCCTGGCTGGTAACTCAGTGTCTTCCAATCTAGTGGAGACAGAGAGATGTCCCAGGTAAGAATAGTGGGGATGGAGACAGGAAAAGGGGGGCAACTGCCTGCTGCTAGGGTCAAAGGTGTGTACACATGTGGGTAAATGGAAAATCCTGGCTGCCCGGAGCTGACACCTAAATTGGCCTCAATCAGACTGCCCTTCACCCCTCCTTCAGGTGAGGCTCACCCTCCAGCTAGCTCTCCTCTCCCCTCCTTCTCTGCCTCCACGCTAGTCCCACACTCCCCACCTGTTCTGGAACTTAAAACCTCCTTTCTCACCAACTGGCAGAAGCAGGCTGAGCTCCAGGCCATTGTCCCCCATTCTATCAGCCCAGCAGCTGTACAACTGCCACTGCTGCCTCACACACCTGTCTAACACACACTCCACACAGACAAATCTCACTAGGTTCCATCTATCCAAGAAGGTTACTTTTATTTTATTTTATTTTCGAGACAGAGTCTTAAGCTGTCGCCCTGGGTAGAGTGCTGTGGTGTCACAGCTCACAGCAACTTCAAACTCCTGGACCCAAGCGATTCTCTTGCCTCAGCCTCCCAAACAGCCGGGACTACAGGCGCCCGCCATGACCCTCAGCTATTTTTTGGCCCTGGCTGAATTCGAACCTGCCAGCTCCGGTGTATGTGGCTGGCGCCCTAGTCGCCTGAGCTACAAGCGCCGAGCCAAAAGGCTACTAGAAGGGAAGTGACTTGCCTAAGACAACACAGGATGTAAGGGGTGCTGTGAGGGACAAGGCAGTGGGCAGGGTCCAGACCCGCCTCTGGGCAGCTAGACTACCGGCCCTGAGTCAGGGCCTGGCTTTGGCGCGTGACCTCAGAGGTGGGGGGAGGCGGGAGCACGGTCTCATCCACCCCCAGTCCACGCTCTAATCCAGGCAGAGACCAGGGACACAGGGTGGGGCCTCCGAGTAGGTCCCCGCGGCGTGACTCCGAGTCCAAGTGTCTGCTCGGGCTTACCAGTGCCCGCACTGAGCGTAGGCCTAGGTATCCGTTCCGGGCAGCGGGAGGCGGGGGAAGAGCCCCACCCTGCCCTGGTCGCTTCCCCGGCGGCGCGCAGGACCCGGAGGCGTCCGGGACAGGAATCGGGGACCGGCGCGGACGGGCAGAAGGGAAGGCTGAGGGGAGGCTCGCCCGCCGCCGGCCCAGCTCACCTTGAAGTCGTTGCCGCTGAGGTCCACGCCGCGCACGAACGGCAGCACCCCGGTGGCCTCCATGGCGCCGCTCTCGCTGCCGGGCCGGGCGCGGGGGTGGCCCGGGGAGCCGCAGGCTGGGCCAGCGCCGGCTCCGCCCCTTTAACCCCCGCGCGCCCGTCGCGCCGCCGCAAGGTGGGGCGAGACTGCGCCGGAGACGGGGAGTTCCGAGCTCACCAGAGGCTTTAGGCTTCTCGGGCTCTCACTTTCCCGTCTATTCGGTGACTAGAGAAGCCTCGAGGAGTGCGTCCCCCCGCCCCCCGTGCTCGAGGAGGAGGCATCTACCGCCTCCACACTTAAGTCCCAGAGCCCCAGGCCAGGGGCCCGCAGGTGCAGCCGCCCGGAGGGATTCGGACCCAGCCCTGGGGGTGCAGGGCCCAGGGAGAGTCTGCGCGTGGCTGACCGGTGGTAGTGAGACACTGGGGTCCTCGGGTTCCTGACTTCTGCTTCTGGCCTTAGTTTCCTTGTTTGTAGGGCTTCCTAGGGTTGTTGCCTGGAGCAAATGAACAAATGCGTATGTCGCTGGCAGCACGCAGCACTCAGGAAAGAGCAGGTTATTTCCACTTAGTGTCAACACCCCCTCGTGTTCATGTATTTGGTTGCTCATGTCCCCCTCTACCAGCGAGGCCCCAGAAGACACACGTCTTAGTCCACACTGTTCATGCTGCCTCGCCTGGCAGCTTTCTCCACACCAGAGACTCACCTTACAAACGCACAGCTGTCACCTCCGGCCCGTCGCGGGCTCAGAATGCAGCCCTGCGCCTTTAAATTCGGGGTGCGTCAACGAGTCCCGCCCCCGAGGGAGCGCGCCTGTAGGAGAGGGGGCATAGCTTGTCTGTCATTGGCTGAGCCGCACAGTATTTTGGAATGTGTGTGTTGGAGTTGAGCGCTCCCATTGGAGCTAGAGCCTTCCTGTCTGCTTTCCTCCGGGGTCAGCGGCCGCCCCCCGGACCGTGGGCGTTCGGTTCCCGGGTCCTTCGCGTTCCATTCCCTAGCAGTCCCGGCTTGGGGGCCGGGTGGGTTCGCTGAGTCCTCCACTCGGTGCGCAGACTTCACGACGCAGGTACAGCCCGAGCACCGCGGGACGGCGGTCGGGGTCACCCATCCCCGGACGCGGCGCGCGTCCTGGATGCAGATCGGGGGCGTGGCCCACGGTCACCGCCGGAGGACAGGAGGGCTTGAGATCCTAAGACCTGAGTTCGAATCCCAGACCTGCCCCTATCCGTTTCGGGCGCTTTACTTGGTTTACCTGGGCTTCGGTGTCGTCCCCTGTGAACCGGGCTGCAACGGGCCCACCTAGGGGCTGCTGTGCGGCCTGCTCAACCCTGGCCCAGAACAGGCGGGATTGGCGGAGGAGAGGAAGGCCAGACGGCATCCAGGGCTGGGCTGTGCAATCTGATTGTTTTTAACCACCTGCGCCCTCTGCCCCTCCCTGGAGTTAAAAGGCTGCGGATTGGATCCTGCGCCATCCCTCCAAGGGCTGATTCCCAGTTTAGACAGGCGGAGAGTCTTTCAAACGCTTTACAGTTTGCAAAGTGGATTCCCGGTCCCGCCCCAGGCTGCCGCATTGATCCTTGTGTTCTGGATGAGGAAGCTGAAACTGGCTCTGGGGCCGTGGTGGGTCACCTGTCTGGCCTAGGACCGCCCTAGAGCCTGAAATTTTATTTTTAGTGTGGAACAAATGTGCCAGTGTCTGGGCTGAGTCACCCAGTGCTTCAGTCTACAGCCACTCCAGGCAGCTTGTCACCTGGCAACTGAGCCCCTGGCACCCATTGCCTAGCAGGGAGGACAGAAGTTTTTGGTGCTCCAGTAGGCTGTGACCTTATGGTATTTTGCTGAAGTTTCCCCAGCAAGCCCTTTGCCTAGTGTCTGACAGGTGCCTCACACATCCCCCTCAGTTCTTAGTGCCTGACGACGGCATCTTCTGGCAGAACCTGAGGCAGGGGCTTGGTGGACTGGACCATCAGAGATATCTGCCTCCACTTCCCTAGTGCCAGGTCCCACCCAGCCACGCACTGGAGGGTTGCTCACTCTAGTTGTGGCTGCCTCTACCATCTTACAGATGAGCAAACAAGCTTGGGCTTCAGGCCCTCATCTTACCTTTTTTTTTTTTTTTTTTTTAGACAGAGCCTCAAGCTGTCACCCTGGATAGAGTGCTGTGGCATCATAGCTCCCAGCTCCCAGCTCCCAGCAATTGAGCTCCAATTCCTGGGCTCAAGCAAGTCTCCTGCCTCCGCCTCCCAAATAGCTGGGACTACATGCGCCCGCCACAACGCCCGCCCATTTTTTTGGTTGCAACCGTCATTGTTTTTTTTGGCGGACCCCGGCTGGATTCGAACCTGCCAACTCAGGTGTACGTGGCTGGCGCCTTAGCCCGTTGAGCCACAGGCGCCGAGCCATCTTACCTTATTTGTTGCTCAGTCTCCTGGCAGCTGAGGACAACCCCTCAGCTCCCCACCCCCAGCAGTGTCCCAAGCCTGAGAGGCCCCAGGCAGTAATCTAGGTCAGTCTTTAGGGTTGTCCCCTGCAGTGGGACTTCAGCCTTGGCTTGCACGTGTCCATTGGCCTCCCTGGGCCACCTGACCATCTCACCCTGCTTGTCCTCTCACTTGGTAGCTCTCCCTCTGGGGGCTGCCTTGTCAAGATTTGGGGCTTTGCCCCTGAGCTTCACACAGGTGCTCACCAAGAGCTGAGAGGCTCCAATTGCTGGTCTTTGGGCGCCCCCTGAGAGGTTATCACGGAGGGCTGCTATGTCTGGCCCCCATTAGGATCCATTGGAAGAGGCAGCCTCTGAGGATCCAGCCATGTGGCATGGGGACCATCTATCACACTCCGAAGCTGGACAAGAATCTGGAGGTTTCGCATTTGTGGGTTTGAGACTTCACTGCTCACTGCGTGATTTGAGAGCCTGTAGCCCTGTAAAATAGGAATAGTCATTGTAAGACCCACCCATTTTTGGAGATATTGAGAGTCCTGAGAGGTGGGATGGAGAGAGTTGGGCCCCTTCCCCTACCTGCCACAAGGTTGTGTGAGCTCTTCTTTCCAGGGGTGGGTTGCTTGCAGTTTGGGGGGAAAGGGGTTGACAGATCCTCATCTCCTTACAATAAATAGGGGCTTGGGCGGCGCCTGTGGCTCATCGAGTGTGCGTCGGCCCCATATACTGAGGGTGGCGGGTTCAAACCCGACCCCGGCCAAACTGCATCAAAAAATAGCCAGGCATTATGGCAGGTGCCTGTAATCCCAGCTACTCGGGAGGCTGAGGCAAGAGAATTGCCTAAGCCCAGGAGTTGGAGGTTGCTGTGAGCTGTGTGACGCCACGGCACTCTACCAAGGGCGATAAAGTGAGACTCTTGTCTCTACAAAAAAAAAAAAAAAAAGACAGGAAGGGGCAGGGCTGGGATTAGAGCTTGGGCTTTGGAGCCCCTAGCCCCCATTTATTTATTTGTAGAGAGAGAGTCTCACTTTATTGCCCTCCGTAGAGTGCTGTGGAATCACAGCTCACAGCAACCTCCAACCCCTGAGCTTAGGCGATTCTCTTGCCTCAGCCTCCTGAGCAGCTGGGATTACAGGTGCCGGCCACATCACCCAGCTATTTTTTTGTTGCAGTTTGGCCGGGGCCGGGCTTGAACCCTCCACCCTTGGTATATGGGGCTGGTGCCCTACTCACTGAGCCAGAGATGCCGCCCTCAATTTTCTCTTTGTATTTTGTTATTCATTTATTTATTATTTGTATTTTATTATTATTATTATTATTATTTTTTTTTTTTTTTTTTTTTTTTTTTTGCAGTTTTTGGCCGGGGCTGGGTTTGAACCCACCACCTCTGGCATATGGGGCCAGCGCCCTACTCCATTAAGCCACAGGTGCCGCCCTATTTATTTATTCATTTATTTATTTTTCTGTTTAGCAAG
>CAUYRH010172465.1:0-25521 GCA_963574655.1 Perodicticus potto | reverse complement strand
TTCAGTAAAACATTAGCTGTGGGTTTGTCATAGATGGCTTTGATCTATTTAAGAAATGTGCCACCTATGCCTATACTCTTCAGTGTTCAAATTAGAAATGGATGTAGGTTTCTTTCTTTTCTTTTCTTTTTTTTTTTTTTTGAGACAGAGTCTCACTTTATTGCCCTCAGTAGAGTGCTGTGGCATCACAGCTCACAGCAACTTCCAACTCCTGGGCTTATGCAATTCTCTTGCCTTAGCCTCCTGAGTAGCTGGGACTACAGGCACCAGCCACAACACCAGGCTATTTTTTGTTACAGTTTGGCCAGGGGCTAAGTTTGAACCTGCCACCCTCAGTATATGGGGCTGGTGCTTCATCCACTGAGCCACAGGCACTGCCCATGGATGTGGATTTTTTTCTTTTTTTTGAGCCAGAGTCTCACTTTGTCACCCTCAGTAAACTGCTGTGGCATCAATAGCTCAGGCCCCTGCCACAATGCCTGGCTTTTTTTTTTCTTTTGCTTTGGCATCACAGCTTATAGCAACATCAAACTCTTGGGCTTAAGTGATTCTCTTGCCTCAGCATCCAAAGTAGCTGGGACTACAGGCACCCGCCACAACACATGGCTATTTTTGGTTGCAGTTGTCATTGTTTTGACCCGACCAGGCTTGAACCCGCCTGCCTCAGTGTATGTAGCTGGTGCCCTACTCACTGAGCTATGTGCACCAAGCCACACCCAGGCACTTTTATAGATGAGGTCGCACTCTGGCTCAGGCTGGTCTTGAGCAAGTAAGCTCAGACAATCCACCCAACTCTGCCTCCCAAGTGCTAGAATTACAGGTGTGAGCCACCAAGCCTGGCCCTTGGATGCTGGATTTTATCAAATGCTTTTTCTGCATCTATTGAGAGGATCATATGGTCTTTGTATTTGCTTCTGTTGACATAGTGAATTACATTTATGGACTTGTGTATGTTAAACCCAACCTTGCATCCCTGGGATGAAACCTACTTGATCATGGTATATGACCTTTTTGATGAGAAGCTGTAATCTATTGGCTGGGATTTTGCTGAGAATGTTTGCATCTATATTCATTAGTGAAATTGGTCTGAAGTTCTCCTCTTTGACTGGATCTTTTCCTGGTTTTGTTATCAGGATGATGTTTGCTTCATAGAACATGTTGGAGAAGATTCCTTCCTCCTCAATTTTTTAGAATAATTTCTACAGTATGAGAATAAGCTCTTCTTTGAAGGTTTGATAGAATTCTGGAAGCCTTCTGGGCCAGGGCATTTTGTTGTTGGGAGATTTGTTATTGTTTCTTTGATTTCAGTGCTTGAAATTGGTCTGTTCAGGAGATCTTTTTCTTCCTGGCTATGTCTAGGGAGAGGGTCCAAATATTGATCCATTTCCTTCACATTGTCAAATTTCTGGGCATAGAGTTTCTTGTAGTATTTAGAGATAATCTCTTGTATCTCTGTGGTATCTGTTATTATTTCCCCTTTATCATTTCTGATTGTAGAGATTTTACTTTTCTATTTCTAGACAGTCTGACCAAAGGTGTATCTATTTTATTTCTTTTTTTCATTCAACTCCTTGTTTTATTAATTTTCTGAATGATTCTTTTGTTTTCAATTTCATTAATCTCTGATTTAATTTTAAATATTTCTTTTCTTTTACTGGGTTTAGGCTTAGATTGTTCTTCTTTTTCCAGTTTCATAAGATGGCTTGTGAGTTTGTTGATGCTCTCCCTTTCTGTTTTTTGGATGTAGGCATCTAAAGTGATACATTTTCCTCTCAGGACTGCTTTTGCTGTATCCTACAGGTTTTGGTAGCTTGCGTCTTCATTGTTGTTATGCTCAAGGAAGTTAATGATGTCCTCTTTTACCTCTCCCTGCGCCCAACTGTTATTCAGAATAAGGTTGTTTGATTTCCAGGCCTTTATGTGGGGTTGAACGTTTTTGTTGGAGTTGAGTTCCACCCTTAGTGCCTTGTGATCTGAGAAGATACAAGGTAAAAGTTCAATTCCTTTGATTCTGTTGAGGTTTGTTTTGTGTTGTAAGATATGATAGATTGTGGAGAATATTCCATGGGTTGATGAGAAGAATGTATATTCTTTAGCTTTGGGATGGAATATTCTATATAAGTCTATCGAGTGCATTTGTTCTAGAGTTACATTTAAATCCCATGTATCTTTGTTTAGTGTCTGTTTAGAGGATCTGTCCAGGTCTGTAAGAGGAGTGTTAAAGTCCTCTGCTATTATGGTGTTATGAGATGTCATATTGCTCAGACAAAATAAGGTCTGTTTCAGAAATATGGGAGCACTTAAGTTGGGTGCATAAATATTTAGAATTGAAATGTCTTCTTGTTGTATTTTTCCCTTGACCAATATGAAGTGTTCATCATTGTCTTTTTTTTTTTTTTTTTTACTGTAGTTGCTTTAAATCCACTTGTATCTGAAAATGGGATTGCAATCCCTCTTTCCTTCTGAATTCTATTTGCCTGAAAAATTGTCTTCCATCCCTTAACTCTGAGTTTTAATTTGTCCTTTGAGGCTAAGTGTGTTTCCTTCAGACAGCAAATCGATGGCTTGTGTTTTTTTATCCAATCTGCCAGTCTATGCCTCTTCAGTGGGGAATTCAAGCCATTAACATTTATTGAAAGAATTGATAAGTGTGGTGGCTTTCTAATCATCTTATTTTGTGAAAGTCCATTGCTTAGTTTTACCTTTTGCATCATTGTGAAAGCTAGGTTTTGTCCTTTAGTAAGAGTGCTTACTTTGCTGGTGGTCCATTGTGATGGTTGAAGTATTTCCTGTAGAGCTGGTCTTGTGGCAAACTTTCTCAATGTTTGCATATCAAAAAATTTTTAATTTGTCCATGAATTTTAAAGCTTAGCAGGATGTAGAATTCTGGATTGGAAATAGTTTTGTTTAAGGAGATTAAAGGTAGATGACCATTGTCTTCTAGCTTGAAAAGTTTCATTTGAAAAGTCTTCTGTCACCCTGATAGGTTTGCCCAAGTAGGTCAATTGGCACTTACTCCTTGCGGCCTGCAGAATCCTTTCTTTTGTCTTGACTTTGGACAGGTTCATCCCAATGTGTCTTGGAAAAGCTCAATTTGAGTTGAGATGACCTGGGGTCCTATATCCCTCTGAAAGGAGTGTGTCAGAATGTTTGGTGATTTTTTGGAAATTTTCATTTATCATTTTTCTCTAGTATGGCTTCCATTCCTCTGGGGCATTCTTCTTCCCCTTCTGAGATACCTGTAACTCATATGTTTGAACACTTCATGAAATCTCATAATTCTGTAAATGAGCATTCTGCTTTCTCTCTCCTTTTCTCTGAGCTAGCTCAAGAGCTTTTTCCTCTACCTCTGAGATTCTTTCTTCTGCATAGTCTAATCTGTTACTGATACTTTCTACTGCATCTGTAAGTTCCCTAATTGACTGCTTCAATTTCTTTAGCTCTGCTTTATCCTTTCTACATTCTTCATATCATTCATTTCTTATTTGATTATGTTTTTGGATTTCCTTTTGGTTATTTTCTACTTTCTCAATAATTTCCTTCATTGTTTTTATCATCCATATTTTAAATTCCCCTTCTGTCATTTCTAACATTTTTTTATAGGTGGAATCTCCCCATGATCTCTTGGGAAGGTTGCTCTAGTCTCGCTTTTCATGTTTCCAGGATTTTTGTGCTGTGTCTTCCTCATGAGTGTTTTCTTTTGTTTGTTTCCTTGCCCTAATTTTCCTTTCACTTCCTCTTGCTCTTTAAGTTACTGTGCGCCTCTGACCTAAGGTGCTGATGTGTCCTTTTGGCACAGGACTAAAAGGATGAGAAGATTGAAGAGCAAGAAGGGAAAAAAGATAAAAAAAGAAAAAAGAGAAAGGAAAGGGGGTGAGTAAAAGGAAAGATTGACAAGAAGAAGAGAGGTACAGAAAGAGGGAGACAGGAGTAATGAAAGTGTACAGTAGGGTACTTTTACCCACACCGTAAAAATCCCCAACCTCTGGGGGTGCTAGGTTGGGTGGGTCCCTTCAGATCTGCAGCTCTTTGCCAGCCTGAGCAGACACAGCACCCTACCTCCACCAAATAGAAAGGAAAAACAAAAATATTATAAATCAAAGCAAAACAAACAAACAAAAATGTTATAGGATACAATTGGGGGAAAACTCAAAGAACAGGGGCAGAAACACTAGCAAAAATGAAGCTCTTATTATAAAAGAATGCAACGGTGAAAAATTATATTTACACCTAGAAAAATGAAAAAAAAAGAAAGAAAAATATAGGGTAATAAAGTTGAAATTAAAAAAAAAAGAAAAAAACACAAAACCAAAGCAATATATATATCTTCCTGAATATTGCCTGGGTAACAGGTGATCTTCGGGGGTATGAGTTGCTTATCACAATGCTGATAATAGCTGTGTAAGATGGAGAGTGGAGGCCTCTACTGGCTACTTTGCCCTCTAACCAAGCAGGCTTGAGAACCTGATTCTCTCTTTGGCCCGCTTAAAAGACACTTTAAACCACGACCCTTGGCTAAGCAGACACTTTCTCGGGAAAGCATGTGTTGCTGGTATCTCTGCTGAAGTGGCTGCCCACTTATCAGGTCCACCAAACCCACCTCACTCTATGCCCCTGAGAACCAAGGCTGCTAGGCAGCTTTCCTACTGCTGAACAATGAAATCCCCTCTCTTCCCTAGTATCTCCGTCCTGGCCTCTAGGTGCTGTTCAAAGTCACTTGATCACTTGCCTAAGTTCTCCCAGCATGGGCCTAGCTCTGGGAGCCTTCAGGAGCCTAACATGGCTGTGCTTGGCTCCTAGCCAAATTATGAAAGCTCTTTTCCAGCCCAGCAGCTCAGTCCTAGACTCTGGAGACTGCTAAGAGTCACTTGCACACTCACCCAAGATCTTCAAGGTAGTTCAACCAAGTGCCCAAGTCCAAAAATAGAAAACAACCTGCAGGGAAGGCCTTCCTGTCTGCAGTCTCACTGTTGCTGTAATTATAGCCGTGGCAGCCGCCAAGGCCTCACTTGCCATTTCTCCAATGCTTTTGTCCTCTCCTGGGGTCCAGAAGTTTCTCGGTGCCTCTCTGCATCCCCAGAGGGGGTTTTTCTGGGGAAAAGTCACAAGCCAGAGGTGCCTGGAGTCTTCTCTACCCACTCTCACTGCACCTGGTTGCAAAGAAACTGTTATTCAGCTGCCATCTTGTCTTGAGAATCTGAAAGGGGGCATTTTTTTAATTGAAGGGGGTGATTTTCTCCTAGGGTTATCCTGAGTTGGGGGTCTTTAAGGCACCACAAACTGACAAATTTTTTTAATGTTTAACCGAAATCACTTTGCAAAATTTTTTCTACAACACTGAAAACATTTGTATATTTTTTTAATACTCTGTTAACAGACAATCTTTATTGGGTCTGTTACTTCCATGCTTAATCTTGTCAGAGATACTATTTTCATTTTTAGTGGACTTAAAGCATTAACCATGTAGGGAGCTTGGTAATAAAAACTGTTGATGTTGAGGAAAAAATGGGCAACATACTTGAATAGACATTTCTCCAAAGAATGTATACAAATGTCCAGCAGGTGAAATGACGCTGAACATCACTCATCATTAGAAAACCACAGTGAGATATCACTTTACATTCATTAAGATGACATTTACTAAACAAACAGAAAATAACAAATGTTGGTGAGGATGTATAGAAACTGGAACTCTCATACATTGCTGGTGTAGATTTAAAATGGTGCATCCCTTTGGAAAACAGTTTAGTTTCCTTAAAAAGTTGAACATAGAATTACCACATTATCCAGCAATTCTCCTTCTAGGAATATATCCCAAAGAACTGAAAGCAGGGACCCAAACAGATATTTTTACACTTGTGTTCATAGCAGCACTATTCACAATAGCCAAAAGTTAGAAGCAACTCAAGTACGCATCAATGAATAAATGGATAAACAAAATGTGGTGTTTATGTACAATGGAATATTATTCAGCCTTAAAAGGAAAGAAATTCTGACAGCATACTATACAACAAAGATAAACTTTGAGGACATTATGTTGCTTGAAATAAGCCTTCCACAAAGGACACACAATGTATGATCCCAGATATATGAGGCACCAAGAGTAGTCAATGAGCAGAGACAGACAGCAGAATAGTGGCCACCGGGGGCAGGGACGAGGGAGAATGGGAGTTAGTGTTCCATGGGGACAGAAGGGCACCCAGGGCTTACTTCAACTTAGGAATTCACATGCCTACCTCCCTGTTTCCAGGGCTGTGTTGGCACCACCAGGTATAGGACTCTCACAGTCTGCACATGTCATGGTAGAGTCTCCTTTGCCCTGCCCATGGGGCCCTCACAGAGGTTTTCCTCTTTCTCCTGCTGTTCCCTTTCCTCACTCATCTTCCTCAATGCCCAAATTCCAGCAATATGAAAGAGTGACCCCACTCTCCCTCCCCATTTCTAGAGAAGAAGTTTAATTTACACCCATAAATCCTCTCCTTTTCTGGGGCTTAGGCTTTTGGAAAGAAGATTTCGGAAGGCGTTAAGGCCATCTCCCCTCCCAGTTCCATCCTGAGGGGAAAGGGCTCAGAAAAGGATAGGGGGAAAGGAACTTCATACAGTGAGGCTCTGTAAGTGTTATCTGGCCACAGTTGTCCTGCTGCATAGGTAATGCACTGCACTCCAGCAAGGAAATGATGTGCCCAAGGTCGTCACCAGCAGGTGTCACCATGCAGGGTCATTGGTCTCCTGACACCTAAGCAGGGAACCTCCTGCTGCAGCCACCAACCTGGACCTGAGGACAGCTGTCCTGGGGCCCTCTCTGGCTCCCATCCCCCATATCATGAGCTTCCAAAAGTATAGCACCCCCTCCTCTGCCTTCCAGGCCCTTCAGGCTGCTGCCCCCAGCTAATTCAACGCAGCTGTGCCACTGGCACCTCTGGAGTTGGCTGCACATCTGCTTTGGTGACACATGTGGTTTTGTACTATCCTTATGGAATAAAAGTCATTTCAGCTGGGAGGCTGATCTGCAAATGACACATCTCCTTCCTGCTTCTGAGTGTGGAGACTCCTGTTTCTGCTTCTCATTATGATCAGGACCAGAAGATTGAGTCCAGGCTGGCCACACACCACCCTCACTCCTAGCTTTCTTTCATCTTTCCTCTCCACACACTGAGACCACTTTATAAAAAATCAGAACAAAATAACAAAACAAAACCTTCCCCCATCACCCAAGTACAATGTGGTCACCGGTCACCTTTGGAAAAGACAGGAGCACATAAGCAGCAGCAGAGATCACTCTGCCTCCCTGTACTTGCTACACGCCCCCTGCCAGCTTCTCCGTGTTTTATGTGTAGCCCAAGCCACTGTCTTTCTTCCTGCTCATGTTGGGTCACAGCCTTCTGGAAAGTGGCTGCTTTTATAGTTCTGGGGCTCTCCAGGGCATTTCTCATATGCTGGAGTCCAGATGTCTTCACAAGGTGCCTGGTTTGTTCCCAGACTCCATTCTAGGCTGCATGGTGCTGTTCCTACAACAGGTGATCACCCTTGATGGAGTGGCCATCATATCCTTTGGGCATATTTTCTGAAATACAATGTATTAGAAAATTTTAAGGTATAGGAAGCCAATAGATCAGGAGACAAATGTCATTGAACAGAGTTTATTACTCATAGCTCCCAAGAAGAGGGAGCACAGGGGCTGGCCAGGAAGCAAAGGGAAAAGGGGGAAGACATGGGCAAGGGTATCAATTGTGCTTTCATTTTTTTCTTTTCTTCCTTTTTTGGGGGGGCAGGGACTATAGGTGCCTGCCACCTCACTGCGGCTAGTTTTTCTATTTTTAGTAGAAATGAGGGTCTCACTCTTGTTCAGGCTGATCTTGAACTCCTGGCCTCAAGCAATCCACCCTCCTCAGCCTCTCAGAATGCTAGGGTTACAGATGTTAGCTGTGGCACTCAGCCTAAAAGTTGTTTCCTTTGTTTTTGTTTGTGTTTTGTTTTTTGTTTTGAGGGGACAACAAAACCTCATGGATGTATTCTATACCAGGAGTTGGAAAACCTGGAGTCGAAGGTTACCCAAGAGCACTAATGAGCTGGTAATGGCACGTTACGTTACAGGCCAGTGGGCCTCAGCCTCCTATGGCTCACAGAACCCTTGAGAATCATCTGATGAAAATGGTGGACCAGGCGACTAACCAGACTACACATCATTACCTGCTAAGGTTTTGCATATGACTTTTTAATTGCACTGGAGATTTCATCGGTCACAGATAGGATGTAAAATCACTCTGGAAAATGTAACAGGACGCTACATGAGGACTTTCGCAGCTGCGTTGGGATCTTTTCTAAAAAGAGCCCTCACCGAGCACCTGCCCCTCTACAGGAAAGAGCCTTTAATAAATGCAAGAGATGTGGAATGACACCAAACACTAGTTCTTTGAATTTTAGCTTGTCACCCACTTCTAGGCTGCATACTGAGCAAATGAGCTCACAACCGTGAAGGCTATGTTAACCAGTTTAATGAAAATATTTCAAATTGTATATAAAACCAGCACATTGGACCCCATGATTGCATTAATGTACACAGCTATGATTTAATAAAAATAAAATAAAAGGGGTTATGAAGACATCTTTAAGTAGATTTGGGGTACTGGGTGCATACCTCCCTGCCTTTGGTGGGGTAGGAGGTCACCTTCTCCCCACCCTCATTGAGCCAGGCAGGGAGCCCCGAGAGAACCAGCCTCTGCACATGGGGAGTCAAGACCACCCTCTCAGCTGAGGGCCCAGCTCAGCACCTACAGGAGAGAAATAGAAGGGAGACTCAGGGACAACTGGGTGAAACAGAGGGAGGGACGGCCACTCGGTGGGACCCTGAGAGAGCTGGGCAGCCTGTCTTCACCTGTTGGACTCACACCTATGTGTCAAGGCCCAGCTCTTCCCAACCCCCAACTCCAGAAACCTCCGCAGCTTCCGGGTCAGCAGTGATCTCCTTCTATTTTTAGTAGAGATGAGGATCTCACTCTTGTTTGGGCTGATCAGGGCAGCACCACCGGGGTTATAAGCCCCCCACCCCCAGCCCTGACAGCGTCCACCCCAGTGCTTTGCCCAAGGTACTCACAAAACAGTGCATGAGATTCAGAAAAGCTGTGAGCAGCTAGTTAAGTTCTATTCTGCAGGGTATTGGTCTAAATACTGCCCTAGACAAACCCTAATGCTCCTTTACATTTCCCAACAGGGATGTGAAAGATACAAAATGCCCATCTTTCTCAAACATATTGTCCCCAGGCTGGGTCACCTGGTAGAAAGGGGCCAAGAACCTGTTTAGGGCAACGGCAGTGTAGGGACACAAATGATTTTCTACTTTTTCAAGATTTTGATGAGAAAAATCTCTGACTTCTGTGGATTCTTCTTAAACACATGGCTCAGTGTTGTATCTACTTTTAGTCACATGTGGGTGACTGGGGTGGGTGTGTCAGACCTTCCTGTGCTTCAGGCTCCTGCCTCCTGGAGGCCCGGGGACAGCACCTGCAGCTCTCCACGTGCAAGTTGCACCACACTTCAAGCTGCAGGCCGGGAGGGAGGCCTAGAGAGCCTCAGGGGTCGGAGTTCAGAGGTGGGAGGGAGCTGGAGCCCCTGGAGGGTGTTTACACCAGGGCCTGGGCGGATACTGTGCGGGAGGTTCCCCACGTCCGGCTCCTCTGGGGGACTGGTTACTGACTTTGAGCAGCACAACACATGAACGGGAGCCATGGGCCTGGACTCTGCTTCCCTGTGAGGCCATGATCATCTTGCTTCTTCTCTCCGAGGGTCACGTTCCTTGGTGATGACACAGAGCTAACTGCACCACTCTGGCCTAAGGTCAGAACCAGGCTTAAATCAATGTAGGAGACACTTGACAAGTCCCCCACCAGCACTTTGCTAAGGTGACGCAGTCAGCCCCACGGGCCCTGGGTCCCATTCTGGGGCAGGGGCAGGAAGGCACAGCCCACATCCGAGGTGCAAATCTGAAGGGCTGTCGGCAGCATGGAATAGGAGTGTCCATGGGCAACTCAGTCCAGTGCTGGTGGGCTTTGTGTGTGCAGAGGCCAATGCCTCGTCCTGGGTGCTGCCTGGAACTGGGACAGTCCCATTTTCCATAGGTGCCGTGAAGTTGACAAAGGCAAAAACAACTAGAGTAGGAAATGAATTGGTGCCACTGGGCAGAGACCAGACCCTAGAAACAAAGTAGAAGTTCAGGACTTGAGGATGGCTTTCTGTGAGATTCGGGGGATCCAGGTCAAGGAGGGACCGTCCTTTGGTCACACTACAAATGGGTAGTTTAAGAAAATTTATACTCCGCTCCCCACCAAGGGGCCTCACAATCCCACCCACCAGAGCATGCCCAAATGAAAACATTATTATTTGGATGGGCAAAGAATGCTTTTTCATTGTACATACACATTGTTATAAATGAAGCATCTTTTTAAAAAAAATTGCCATGTTGTTGCTCTGTTACAGGAGTTGGTAAACTTCATGGTAAAGGACCAGACTGTTAAGTCTTTCAAGTTTTTGCAGCTCTACATTCACTATTGTCAGCTATTGAATCAGCTACTACAGTGTGAAAGCAATAGATGGTAGGTGAATGAATGGGCATGGCAATATTCCAATAAAACTTTATGTACAAAAATAGGTGGTGGACCACATTTGGTCCACTGCTGAGAATTTGTCACCTCTATACTCTATGATGTGGTATCCAAAGCAATCAGTGTGTTTGCTTCGCAAATATAGCTATAGGATAACCATAGCTCTCAGCCAGGCCTATATCAAGGCCCCTTTTATGTACAAACTCTGGACCTACTCCCTATCTTATAGAACATTCCTGATAGTAGCTGAGGCCTCTGTGCACTAACTCAGGGTGCCTTCCTGACTCCAGGAGGAGTCAGGAACTCTGAGTTGGTTCTAAAGACAGCCAAAGAACCCAAAGGAGATCAGTGCTCTTGGCTATTCTGATAGGAAATTGGTTTTCTGGTCTTTCACCAGAGAGCTGCATGGATAATAAACAGATCAATGCCAAGGAAATCAAGAAGGAAAAGCTGGCTGAGTCCAGTGGAAGAGCTGACAGCACGCATGTCCTGACTGGGACATTGCTTACTGCTTCCTTCTTGCTGCCAGGCAGTCAGGGGAGAAAGGGCCTGGGGCCGTTCATACGTCACATGTCAGGAGGGACTGTACTCAACACAGGACATGGGGCTGAAAACACCCCTGGAGGGATTTAGTCTGGGGATGCTGTATTTCTGGGAAGGGACTCTGCAATCTCATTTCCTTGAGCTTTTCAAAAACAGATGAAGTTTTCCTTGCTTACAACGAGAGGCAGAAGACCTAGAAGGGCAAGACTTCTTAGTTTCTCTCAGTGCTATTATGATAGTCATCACGGCTGATAAAAGTTATTTTTCTAATTGGTTAATAGCTTCCTAAGTGCCAAGCACTGTACTAAATATATAATCTCTGCTTTATTTATTTATGTTTATTTATTTAGAGACAGGGTCTCACTCTGTCACCCTGGGTAGAATGCAGTGGGGTTACCCTAGCTCACTGCAATCTTTAACTCCTAGGCAAAAGCAATCCTCTTGCCTCAGCCTCCCAAATAGCTGGGCCTACAGGTGCCTGCCACAAAGCCTAGCTAGTTTTTTTATTTTTTGTAGAGATGGGGTCTCTCTCTTGCTCAGGCTGGTCTTGAAGTCCTGGCCTCAAGTGATCCTTCTGCCTACACCTCCCAAAGTGCTACGAAGAGATAAGGAAGCAAAGACTTAGGTTAACTCACCCAAGATCTCACAGTAAATGAAAAAGCTAGAGTTTGAACCTAGGTAAACACAATCCACGGGATGTGTGTATGTATACACGTGTGCGTGTGTATGTTTATACCACATAAACGTGTGTGAGAGAGAGACAGAGAGAATTCATCTTAAGGAACTGGCTCCCATGATTGTGGGGCCCAGTAAATCTACCCTCTGCAGGACAAGCCAGCAGGCAAACACAAAGGCCACCTGCTGGCAGAATTTCTCCTTCCTATGGAAATTCTAGTCTTTTTCTCTTCAAGTATTTAACTGTTTTCTTTTAAGGCATTCAATTTTTTGGACAAATCCACCCACAAGATGGAGGATAAGCTGCTCTACTCAGCACATATTGATGTAAATGTTTTAATCCCACCTGAAAAACACTTTTACAGAAACATTTATAATAATGTCTCCCCAACTATCAGGGTGCCTTGGCCCAGATGTACTGACACGTTACAGCTCCCTTAGTTACCCATTGCAGCTCCCTTAGGCAGCACCTCATCGCCTGGGAGCTTGTTTAAAAGTCTCAAGTCTCAGACACATTAGATGTACAGGATCAGGGTCTGCCAGGGAACATTTGGGAGTCACTTATGGGGACCACTCATATCTGCTGCTCCTGAAATTTGCTTCTTGCTCCCCAAAAACACACACAGGGGTGGCAGAACAAAAGAGGAGGAGCCTGGGTCACCAGATGGCCTCATAAAGCCAGTCTTCCTGCATGGACGCCCCCACCTCTGGGCCATTCCACAAGCCCACCTAGCCGCTCCTTTACAGCAACCTGGCCTGGAAAGAGCCAGTTTGAGGCTGCTTCTGTTTCCTTGTAGCCTGACTCATGTGGAAACAGGAGAAGAGAGTGTGATGACACAGCATAGGATGACATGGGAGGGGAGGAGGGCCCGGAGGGCTTTTCCGGCTGGTCAGTGCCCTGGTGCCACCTGAAGACACCACTGAGCCCTCTGGGAGCCTGGAGAGAAGCGTGGACTCTACAGCCATTGTGGTGACCTTGGTCCCCACCCTATTCCTGTCATCTCTGTTCCCCTTCCCTCTCCACTGGCACTACCCAACCCCAGACTTCTAAAAGCTCCAAGGTATCAACTATCTGATTCAATAAAATAATCTGAGCCAAATACAAAGGCCCAAGAAAGGAAGCTCAAGTTTGCTACCAATGATTTAGAATTCATCCATGTTGAATATTGTCCATTTCTATGTATATTTTAAAAAACGGGGTGAGAAACCTGCAGCCTTTGGGCCATATGTGGCCACATGTGGCCTCTGCATCCTTGAGTACACCTTCTTGGCTGAATAGAGTAGGGACCAATCCTTATGAAAAGGATTTATCCCCTGAAGTTTGGATTCAGTCGAGGGGCTGCGCTTGGAGATCTAGAGGGCCATGTGTGGCTATAAGGCTGCAGGAACTAAAGCTGCATAAAAAGCTAAAAGGGAGCATGTAGGAATTTGAATTTTCTTTTTATACTCTTAGGACTAGTTAGTTGTTTTCCAAGCCAAATAACCTGAATAAAAAGGTGGTTTTTCCAGAAAGCAAGACAGTCTTACCCAATAAGATTCTTTGCATGAAAATTCACAGTTCACCACAGTTTTGTAGACAAGAAAAATATCATTTATATGGATAAGATCCAGTAGATTATTTAATCAAAAATAAATAAATAAAAGTCTAAGATTTCTTTCTGCCCAAAAAGTCACCATAAAATGCCCAGAGACCCATTTCTCTAGAATATGCTGACAAATGTGTTGCAAAGATTCCAAGGGTGGGTTAAGAAACAGAATTCACCTGGGCAAGGGTGGCTCTCACAAAAGCATTAATTCTGCCTTGATCTGGGGATTTCTGCTCTTTAAGAACTCTGCAAAAAACCTTGACTTCACAGTCAGTGTCATTTACCAATGTCTAGGACCAAAAAAGTCCAGCAGGGCTCCCGGGGGAATAGGGCATGGCCTGATGACAGCCACCCAGGCCAACATCAGGCCCATCCAGCCAGAATCAGCTTGGGAATGGGAGCCCGGGGAGGAGGGGGAGGGGGAGGAGGGGGAGGAGGGGGAGGAGGGGGGGAGGAGGGGAGGGGGAGGAGGGGGAGGAGGTATCCCAGATGTCCGGCCTCCTCGTCACTGAAACCACTGCCCAGAGAGAGTGAATCAGAGTCGGAAAGCGGGGGCAGAGTGGGACGGAATCAGACGCTGGGGTGAGGGAGTCGGTGGGGTTTGGGGGGGAGGGAAGCCAGAATGAGGCCACAGCGGAGGCACGGCTGAGAACGTGTCCGGAAGGGCTGTGGGGTGGAGCTATAAACAGGACATTCAGGGGCCCTGCTCTGCCTTTTTTTGGTGCCACCCAAGCAAAGTAGCATATGGAAGAGATTTGATTTCTTCTGAGATGTTGATGCTAATTTTGAAATCTTTCTATTCTAACAAGACATCAAACTATATAATAGGAGAACACACAGATTGCTACCCAAGTGACAGCTTTCAAAAGCAAAGCCCACATGTTCTGTGTAATGTTGTTCCAAAAACAGGCGCTGAGTGGGATCACAGCAGGGTTGGTCCCAGAATCTTCACACCCTTCACACTGCTTCACAAATGCTTTGTGAATCGAATGTCACTCTAGACTAGGAAAAATCCGCCCAACGACAGCCTCTTCTGATCAGCTGAGCCCAAATAAGGTCTTTCCATGGCCAGTCCTCCAGAGACACCCAGTAAGTGTGCACGGCATTGACAGCAGGACAAGAATCAGCCAGCAGACTCCTCTGCAGAATAGGGCAACGTGTTAGCACGTGTGCGACCTCACCTTCAGTGCCCTGGGCCTGCATGTACACCCCCGGAAGCTAATTTTCTCTTTCGGTTACAGGGTAGCCACTTCAGGGACCAGAAGTATCCCTGGACATTGCCCTCTCATGGCAAGTGGGCACCCTCCATTTGCAGAGTGCCTGCCACCTGCTGCTGTCTCAGGCAGCCATGCCACTTGTCACGGCCTGTCCTCGGGCCGAGAGCATGGCTACAGAGGACACAGGTGCTTCTCCCTGCAGCCAGCCCCAGCCCAACTCCCCTTTCTCATCAAAACTCCCACTCTGGGCTATGCCCACATCCATGGCCTTCTGTGCCCAATTCCGTGACTCTTCCTCAAGTTATCAGACGTGAGCTGCTCAGCTGCGCTGCACCTTTATAAGGTAAACTCCCCAGAAAAAGTCTTTGGGAAAACTGGATTCCAGAGACTGACCCAGAAAAGAAACACTTTGCAGCCCCCATGTGTCTTGAGGCCACAGACACTTCTCACAGCAAATAGAGCTGTCTACCCGAGTCTGCCCAGGCCTCTGCTCCTGTTTGGCTCTGCAGACCCCTCTTCTGCACATGCCACGCCAACTCTCAGAAGAAGTCTCACCCAGAATCCACACATCTGAGTAGGGTTTCTGGGTTCTACTCCAGCCTGTGCATCAGGACAACAGTGGTCCCTTCTCTGGCTCTTGTATCTATTCTGCACCTGGCCTGACCCATCGAGTAGAACTGAAGCCAATTCCAACAGCTGCTGACACTTGGGAAATGCTTTATAATTTACAAAGGACATCCACCTCCACGACCATGGTTCTTTCCTCCTCCCAACAGTCCTGGGGAAAGGTCCTTATTATTCCCATAGGAAGAAACACAAGCTCAGAGAACATGAGGACATTGTACCTAGCCTTATAGCTCCTAAGTGGCAGCATCTGTCCTTGATGCCAGGTCTGCTACCTACAATGCTCTTGGTCTTCCTGCTGTGCCTTCCTTGCATAAGCCTGGCCCTGGCTGTGGGCAGCGTGGGGCAGGTAGAAGTACACACCAGGGCAGGCTCGGGTAGACAGGCCCCTGGATGTGACACTGCAACGTGGTCTGGCACTGGGGACCAGGAGGAAGGAATCCAGAAGGAGATACGGTGAAGTCGGGGCCGAGAGCCCTGAGGGCAGGAGTGTTGGCCAGTGGTGGGTCAGCATGCCCTCTGGAAGGAAGGACACGTGTGTACAAGGGACTTGCACAGAGATCAGTGGTTGGGCTTAACCGCAAATGCACCAGTGGGGCAGGGAAGGTCCCTGAGGAAAGAGATGAAATGCTTTGAGAGGACAGCTGTGTGACCCACAATACAAACAGGTGCTGCAGAGAAGGAGCCTGAAGTCTGAAGAGCAGCGGAGAAGGAAGTCACTGCCATAATCCAGTCTCTGCCACATAGGTAAACACTCCCAAATCTTCTCGCTACCTTGCCAAATGACCTGCCCAACCCAAAAGGCAGAACCATAGCAAGGGGCCTAAGAGGCCAAACTGTCCTTCATTGCCTCCCAGGCCAGGGTGCTTGGCTGTACCCATCTCAGTTGTAGGGGTGGGAGGGGGACGTCTTCTGGATGGGGATCTCGGGCTGTAGCTCCCGCTGCCTCTGCCAGCTGCATGCAGACAGTCTGACTCACACGCTGCTGGCATCAGAGAACATGGAGAAGTCGTCAGGATGCAGATTTCATGCCCAGCCCCAGCACTACTGAATCAGAATCTCTTATAGGTAGTTGGGGAGGTCCCAGTAATATTAACTTTAAAAAAAAATAATGAAGAATTGGCTGATGTGATTAGAGATGCTGAATAAAGCTGCAGACTCAGAAGAACTGATGATGTAGCTACAGTTCAAGCTCAAAGGCCTGAGCACCAGCAAGCCTGATGGTTTAAATTCTGGGCTGAAAACCACAGACTGAAGAACTGGTATTTTTAAGCAGAACTGGTATTTTTAGTTTGAGTCTGAAGACCGGGAAAAGCCCATGTCCCAGCTCCAGGCAGGTGGGCAGGAAGAATCCCTCCCTGCTCACATGAGGTTGGTCTCTGTTCTGTCCAGACCTTCCACCTACAGCCCACCCACCTCAGGTAGGGCACCTGCCTCACTCAGTCTGCCAACTCAAGTGTGAATCTCATCCAGAAACACCCAGAATGATGTTTGACCAAACGTCTGGGTGCTCTGTGGCCCAGTCAAATTGACGCATAAAATTAGCCATCATGACTGTCTTAGATTTACAGCAATGTTGAGCAAAAAATACCAAGTTCCCATATATCCTCCACCACCCTGTGCATACAACCCCCACTGTCAACATCCTGCCCCAGAGTGGTACATTTGTTACGATCGATGAACCTGCAGTCACACGTCTTTATCACCCAAAGTTCAGAGTTAACATTAAAGTTCACTTTTAGTGTTGTACTTTCTGTGGGTTTGACAGATGTACCAGGACGTGCATCAACCTTTAACATGTCATACGGAGTAGTTTCACTGCCCTGAAATTCCTCTGTGCTCTGCCTCTGAAGTCCTCCCTTCCCCACCCCCCGACAACCACTTGTTCTTAAACAATCTCCATAGTTTTGCCTTTTCTAGAATGTCATATAGTTGGAATTAAATAGTAGGTGGTCTTTTCAGATCGGCTTCTTTCGCTTAGTAACAGCATTTGAACGTCTTCCTGTCTTTTTATGGCTACATAACATATTTCTTTTTGGTGCTGAATAACATCCCATGGTCTGGCTGTGTCACAGTTTGTTTAATCACTCACCTACTGAAGGACATCTTGGTTGCTTCCAAGTTTTGACAAATACAAACAAACCTGCTATAAATATCTGTGTGAACAGATTTCTGTACAGTCATAAGTTTTCAACTCTTTTGGGTAAATACCAAGGAGCACAATTGTGGGATCATAAGGTAAGAACACGTTTAGTTTTGCAAGAAACCTCTGAGCTGTCATCCTAAGTGGCTGTACCATTTTGCATTCCCACAGGCGGAGAGTTCCCGTAGAGCCACATCCTCCCCAGCACCAGCGGTGTCAGTGTTCTGGAGCTTGGCCGTCCTAACAGGTTGACAATGCGAACTTCCCACAAGCGCTCCCAGGTATGTCTCATCCTTTCTCAGACTGAGAGGCGTAACCACTGTCTGAGAAGTTGGGAGCCCCTATCTTGTGGGAACAGCTGAAACTTCAGAAAACAGCCCCAGCATCTCAGGGACTTTGGTTGAGTTCTCAAGTATCCTAAAGAACTTCCAATCCTGTACTCAGTGTGGCCATACAAGGTTAACAGCCACTAAGTAATGTCTCAGCCTGGGTAGCTTAGAAACTTCTGGAAACTATCAGAAATTTTGTGAGGAATCCTTAGGTGATGGTGGGAGGTTGCTTTATTTGGATGATTTTTTTTCGAGTGAATAGGCACTCCCAATGTGTGTTCCACTCACCCTTCGCTCATGCACAGGACGTACTTGGCTTTGGCCCTGCTAGTTAATGCTGGTGCTCAAGCAGCAACCAGCCACAGCAACTTCATCCACAGGTGCTCTGTGAGCTCGCCAGAGTCATGATACCGGGACCACCCCCAGGGCCCAGTGGTGCACAAGACCTGAGTCAACAGTTTCTTTTTTTTTTTTTTTTGAGACAGAGCCTCAAGCTGTCACCCTGGATAGAGTGCTGTGGCATCACAGCTCACAGCAACCTCCAATTCCTGGGCTCAAGCGAGTCTCCTGCCTCTGCCTCCCAAATAGCTGGGACTACAGGCGCCCGCCACAACGCCTGGCCATTTTTTTGGTTGCAGCCGTCATTGTTGTTTGGCGGGCGGGGGCTGGATTTGAACCTGCCAGCTCAGGTGTACGTGGCTGGTGCCTTAGCCAATTGAGCCACAGGCGCCAAGCCGAGTCAACAGTTTCTAATGATGAAAAGGTGCTGGCTTTGAGACAGCACAGGGACATGTGAAGGCTGAGCCTCATTTTTTGTCTTGGGGTTCACCACACAACTTGCTCTTGTTAAACTGACTATGGTGAGTTTCTGGCTTCCCTACCAGGAACTGAACACAGGCTGGCCTGCTTACAAAGTTAAAGCGACTTAACCTGAACAGCCTAGAAAAGCACCCCAGGTCTCTTCACGATCGGAATGCCAAATCCTGTCTGTGTCAGGGGCTGCTTCTTGCCCCACCCCTGCCCCTGTATGGCTGTGGGACATGGGGGCTGCCCTGCTGGGAGGGCACAGTGCTGTGTGAGGGCGAGTGATGGGATTGGATCTGTTATTCTGACCTAGTTTGTTCAGTAGATTTAGGAAATGGGACAAATGCATCTCGGGTAGATCAAAAAGAATTCATTCATTTCAAAACAAAGAAATTCCTGCAGCCTCATCCCAACTCTTCCCCTGGCTACTCTGGAGAATAAGGCCAAACTCCATTTGGGTCAGTTTTCAAATTCTTGGGGACACAGTCTACCTCTATAAATTTGTGGGTTTGCTTGTGCGACAGAGGCCAGATTAGAGAATTTAATCCAAGTCAAACTCCAACTGCCACCTCCCAAGACACAATCTGTACAAGGGACTGAAATCTGGAGAAAGATTTAAAGGAGAGGCCACCTGGACACCACTGAAACAGAGAAAGGAGCAGCTTATTCTTCCCCCACCAGAGCCTAAAACAGTCTTCCAAAGTAGCATAGATCCCATGGAACGTTAGGTGTGAGGAAGACAGGGGTGGGCCCTGCTGAGGGCAGGACATGCCTCAGACCCTGTACCTTCAGTACTCTTGACTCAGTACTATTCTCCAAAGAATAGTCAGCACAGCATGTCCAACCCTGGAGGTGGAAACTGTCCGGTCAAATGTGGGAGAGCCTCTGAGGATGATGGGCCTGTTGCTCCCGTGAAGCGATTCAGCAGGATCCTGAAAGAGCAAGGCCCTTAGGTTGTGACCACGAAACAAACCCCACCATGGGGCTGGCCAACTGTAGTTTTCAGGTCATCAGAGCTCCATAAATGACTATAGTTCAGTTATTAATACATCTTTTGCTACTTTCATTCAAAGTGAAAGCTCAAGTCTGTCCCAGGCAAAAAGTACAGAGAGATGCAAAGGCGTGTGGCTCGGTCTGTAGGGCTGCTGGAAGAAATTAGCACAGGCTGGCGGTCTGGAGGCTGGAACTCCAGACGCAGGTGTCGGCAGGCAGGTTTCCTCCAGGGTCTGTCTTTGACTTGCGGGTGGGCGTCTTCCTGTGTCATTCCCTGGTCCACACGCTGCGTGTGTCTGTGTCCTGGTCTCCTCCCCTTAGGACACCACTCCCATTAGACCAGGGCCCACCCGTAAGACCTCATTCTCCCTTAATCACCTCTTTAGGTCTCTGTCTCCTGACCGTCCCACTCTAGTGCTGGGGAGTAGGACACTCAGCCCATAGCGCCTGGTGCGCTGCTTCTTTCTCTCTAGTCCTCTCCCTCCCCTCGTCTTCCTCTTGACAGCGTCTCCTTGGGTCCGTGGGAGCCTCTCTCACAGTTCCTGAGGACTCTCCCTCCTGGCTCTCTTGATGAGGATGATGCACTGTCCAGCCGGCCATCAACTCTCTTTCGGTCCTCAGTTTTCAGAGATCCCCGTCCACATGGGGGGTTGGGGGAACACTCCCTGTGGGACGTCACAGGCAAGGGCATGTGAGAGCAAGCTCTGGACCTGTTGTCTCACACCCCTTCTGCTGCAGAAGTAGGCGCAGCCCTCCCGAGGATGGACAGCTCTCCTGCCGCCCTGCTCACACCCCCTTGGGTCAGCTCAGCCACTCTCTCATCCTGAGTCAGACCACTTTACTGTGTCCCCTGTGGCACCCCGCTATGTCTGCCTGAAGCTTCTCTTCCTAAGCTGGAAATCAGGGAAGGCCCTTCCCTGCAAAAGGGGAAGAACTCATTGTACACCCACAGCGTGAGACTTCTCTCTGCAGCTACCCTCATCTCTCCCTCCTCTTTTCTAGGGTGGCAACACGTGGTGCCCAGAGACCTCGGAGAGTCCTGGCAGGGGGTGCTGCCTCCCACCTTGGGAACTTGGGCGTGCCGGTCACACACCGACCTGAGGGTGAGGCGCCGCCCACTGAAGTGTGCAGGATCAGGGTGGGAGTTGGGTGGGTGTGGAAGGGAAGACGGGAACCACAGTCGCTCTGTCCGCAGGAAGAGTAGACAGGCCAGAGGCAGCGTCTCCCTCTGAATATGGGGCTCTGAGTCCAGGCCAGCCAGCATGTGGGCTCAGGCTCTGTGATTGTAGATCACCCAGCGGCATGGTGGACTGAACCTCGCTCGCCCGTGATGTGCACTCACTCTAGCCAAGGACGGGTCAGTTAAGGCAGCAAAACATAATCACATCAGCATAAAGTTCAAGAAAACAAACAGACCTGGAGGCAAGAGAGAGCCCAGTGTAGAAAAAAAAGTGAAGAGGAGTGGGCATCCCAGCCCGGGCCCCCAGGACAGGTGCTAAGGGGATGCCTCAGTCAGGGGCTTGGATTTTACCCTAAGGTGTCCTTGTCTGGGTCCTTATATTACCAAGCCCCCAGGGTGGTGAAACTTTGTTTTTGTTGTTTTTAAAACAATCATCCAGAGCAGCAGGTGAACTTTCTTTGAGATTGCCTGACACATACTGAATCTGTTATTACTTACAAAGTCGTGCTATCAAATTATTCCTAATGTTTGTATCGAAAGATCCCTTTTCGGCTTGTTTATTCTATGACAAGGCACATGGCTGTGTATTTTTTCTAATTCCACTGCTCAGAGGCCCTGGCTCCCTTCTTCCTTATCCTCTGTGTACTTCAGCACCAAACCACAGAAGTCCATGCTTTCCCTCCCACAGGGCAGGCATTGTGGGAGTCCTCTCACTGGTCCCGGCTCCATGCCCTGTCCACCTGCACGCTATGTCTGTGATACCCTGAGTCACTTGCTTTCCCTTTTGGGGCTGGACTTGAATAAATTCAAGTTACCTTTTCCTCGGTGGGTAGCACAAGACTGTCATCCGCCCAGATGACGCTGTCCGACACCTGTACGCGTTCACTTCTTTCTCCCGCCCTCTGACCCTGCTCCTGGCCCCACCCTCCCCAGGTGCTCTCTCCTGCAGGCTCCTCCCCTGTTTGTTGGAGCGTGAGTGTGCACACCTGTGCGTCTGTGAGATGTGGTGTTGCTTACTGTGTCATTCAATTTGCATAAATATATGGTCTGCCTCATTCAATTTGCATAAATACATGGTCTGCCTCATTCAATTTGCATAAACACATGGTCTGCCTCATTCTCTTTCTTTTTTTCAGCGTTACATGTTTGAGCTCTGTCAATGTTGATGAACCAAATTAGTTCATTCCTTTTATCTCCCACATGGTGACCTGGATCTGATAAGTGCTGGGCCCGCACTCTGCGGGGGTTCTCAGGGAGACCACCAATTAGGCACAGCTGTGGGAGAAGGAAAGGCTCTCCAGGTAGGGAGGTGGCATAAACAGGGGGCTGGGTGTGCCAGGAACAGGGGCACACAAGAAAGGAGCTCAAACTGCAGCAGAGGAGACAGACTGAGACGCAGGTGAATCTCCCTGGTCCAGGCTGGCTGAACTCCCACCTGTTGCTGAAGTCAGCTATGGACTTCCATCTAACTACCTTTAAACAAACAGCAGTGTTTTCACAAGTAGGAGATGGTTACAAGCAGATGGCTTCGGGGTTTTCTTCCATCCTGTGATTTTCTGATTGTCAAATTTTCCATCACAGACAGCAAAAGGAAAATTCCAGAGGGTCTAGCGCACAAGGTAAGGTGCAGTGGAGCACACCCAGGTATTTCTGGTGCTTCTGAGACCAGGGAGGCCTCCTCCCTGGTCAGACTACTCTGATCGGCCTAAAAAGAGTTCTTGATTATGAATTTGTTAGTATTTTTCTTGTTGAAAGTACATGAGTGATAACTTCCAAGCTCCTTACATGCCAGACCAGAAAATTTTATTGCTGTTTTAGATTATAAATACTGTCCCTGGAAGATTCCTTTTCTCAGGGTTGTTCTGATTGGGGAGCCCCCTTGACCACTCTGGGGCCCAAAATATGTAAACACTTTTACAGTCACCATGTGGCTTCGGGCCTTGTATATCAACTTCTTCCTATTCCAACCCCAGAGGACTAGACCAGAGAGGTGATTCTCATGGGATTGCTAAAGGAAGCCTACTTGCTCTTACTTGAAAATGTAGTAACTTCTATTTTTGATGGCTTATTACCCAGACCTCACTAATTCTGATTTGTCCACAACAATCTCAGTCTGAATTTGAAAAATGTCATTTACCTCCTACTTACAGCATATCTTCACCTAGGGACCTCCAAGAAAGTGAAGGCCATAGAGCTCTGATGCCCAAGTGTGCGTATAGGGCAATCCTTGCCTTGCCTGGACCCAGCATCAGAAGCAGGCACTTGCTTGTTCTTTGGTTTATCTCTTTAAGAATAGGTATACATTTCATTAACCAGTTTCAGGCCTTCCTCTTTGCCTTGAGCTATTATAAAAAATAATTATTATAGAGCTGAAGATATGAACATAGAAGGCAAAGGAATGTTCCACAGAGTAGTGTTACTCCCCTAGTCTCACGGCTGCCATGCATCCTAACAGTGCAATCATCCATCCTGACAGCTTAGAGAATTGGGGAAGCATGAAATAGGTTAACAAAATGTATGCCTCAAATTTTATTGAGAAATCAGGAAAGTGTAAATTAACATCATGAAGTACCATCTTACACCTTATGAATGTTACATCATATCAGCAAAATGGATCCAGCTAAGGCTGTGGATGTCTGGGAGAGAAGGGGCAGCAGCTCGCTCGCAAACTGGAGGTGGCGTGTGTCAGTGCCCACAACCCTGTTAATACAGAAGAGGTGACACCCCAGGGTCAGTGGTTCTGCTTATCACATGCACACATGGGAGCCTTAGAGAACATTCATCACGGCACCGTGTATAATGAGTCAGGAAATGGAAGAAACTTGTGGGGAATGTGACATCAGCAGCGGCATATACTGAGCTAGAGCTACTTTATACCAACAGGGATAAATCTCAAAATCAAGGTGAGCTTGAAAAGCAAATTGCAGACACCATACGCAAAAATTAACTCAAAATGAATTAAAGACCTGAAAGTATAAAACTCTTAAGAGAAAACATGGGGACAGTATTGGATTTGGCAAGAATTTCGTGGATATGACACCAAAAGCACAGGTGACAAAAGCAAAAGTAGGTGAATGCAATTACATCAAACTTATAAACTTCTGTGCAGCAAAGGACAAAATCAGCAGAGGGAAAAGACAACCTATAGAATGGGAGAAAATATTTGCAAATCAAACATCTGATAAGGACTTAATATCCTGAATATGCAAAGAACTACAACTCAGTAACAAATAATCCAATTGAAAAGTGGGCAAAGGACTTCATAGACATTTCTCCAGAGAAAATATACAAATGGCCAACAAGCACATAAAAGGATTTCCAACCTCCCTGCTCACTGGGGAACTGCAAATGAAAACCACAGTGAGGTGCCACCTCACATGCATTAGTGTGGCTACTTTAAAAAAAAAGCAACACAAACAAAATAACAAATACTGGCAAGGATGTGGAGAAATTACCACCTTTGTACCTTGCTGGTGGGAATGTAAAATGGTGCAATGACTGTGGAAAACAGTACAGAGGTTCCTCAAATATTTTAAATTGAGCCACCATATGATCCAGCAATCTTACTTCTGGGTGTATATCCAAAAGAATTGAAAATAGGATCTCCAAAAGATACTTGCATACCCCTGTGCACAGGGGCATCCTGCACGATAGCCAGGAGGTAAAAGCAAAGTAAATGTCCATCAACACATGGACGGATAAAGAAGCTGTGGTATGGGTATATAGATGCAACAGAATATTTTACTCAGCCTTTAGAAAAAGAAATCCTGTTGCATGCTACAACATGGATGTACCTTGAAGATATTATGCAAAGTGAAAAAAGCCAGGTACATACTGCTCGATTCCACTTATAATGACGTATCTAGAGTAGTCAAACTCATAGAAACATAATGGCAGTTGTCAAGGCCTGAGGGCAGGTGCTTTTCAGTGTGAGTGGAGCGTCAGCCATGCAGGATTGGGGCGGGGAGTTCTGGTGTCTGCTGCACAACACTGCACATGGTTGGCCGTATAGCACTATGCACTCGGAAATTGTTGGGAGGGTGAATTTTATATGATCCATTTTCCCACTTTTTTTAAAAAAACCAAGTGGCAGAATCATATTTAAAAATACTAAAAGAAATAGGATATACAAAATCATTTAAAGAAAGTATAAAACAAATGTCATGTGCAGCTTATGGAGGTGTGTACATGCACAGTAAGAAGCTTATGCAGGTGTGCACGTGCACAGTCAGAAGCTTATCTGGGTATGGACGTGCACAGTAAGAAGATTATGTGGGCATGGATGAGCACTCGAAGCAGCTTGTGTGGGCATGGACGTGTACAGTAAGAAGCTTACGCAGGTGTGTACGCAAACAATAAGAAGCTAATGCGGGTGTATGTGGACAGTAAGAAGCTTATTCGGGTATGCACGTGCACAGTAAGAAGCTTATGCGGGTATGGACGTGCACAGTAAGAAGCTTATTGTGGTATATATGTGCACTGTAAGCAGCTTACGTGGGTATGCACGTGCACAGTAAGAAGCTTACGCAGGTATCTACGTACATAGTAAGAACCTTATGTAAGTGTGCATGTGCACAGTAAGAAGCTTAGCAGGTATGTATTACCCAGTAAGAAGCTCAGCAGGTGTGTATTACCCAGTAAGAAGCTCAGCAGGTGTGTATTACCCAGTAAGAAGCTCAGCAGGTGTGTATTACCCAGTAAGAAGCTTAGCAGGTGTGTATTTACCCAGTAAGAAGCTCAGCAGGTGTGTATTACCCAGTAAGAAGCTCAGCAGGTGTGTATTACCCAGTAAGAAGCTCAGCAGGTGTGTATTACCCAGTAAGAAGCTC
>CAUYRH010172460.1:0-15898 GCA_963574655.1 Perodicticus potto | reverse complement strand
CTCAAGCTGTCACCCTGGAGAGAGTGCTGTGGCATCACAGCTCACAGCAACCTCCAACTCCTGGGCTCAAGCGAGTCTCTTGCCTCCGCCTCCCAAGTAGCTGGGACTACAGGCGCCCGCCACAATGCCCGGCCATTTTTTGGTTGCAGCTGTCATTGTTGTTTGGCGGGCCCGGGCTGGATTCGAACCCGCCATCTCAGGTGTACATGGCTGGCACCTTAGCCTGTTGAGCCACAGGTGCCAAGCCAGAATGTGTTTTTCTAATGTTCACCCACCAGACATTTATTGAATGCCTCACTTCCCTTTATATCGAATATTGTGCTAGTTGTTTCAAACCAAGAAATGAATAAGATAGATAGTCTGTGGCTTCAATGGTCTCACAATCTAGTCAAATACTATAGAAGTTAAATTAAAAAGTGAGAAAAATCAAAGCAAAAACATATCCAAGGTAAAAAAGGTATCACAGAAAAGGAAGTATAGAGGGTTTCAAGGAGTCCCAGAATAAATGACAGCTGAGATTTATTTTAAAGAGAAGGGGACTCTGCCCAGCCATGGAGAGGAAGGAGCATTTTGGAAGATATTATAGTTTCCTGTGTTACCAGCAACCTGTCACAGCCTGATAAGTTACAGTCTGATTCATTTGGAAATGACAATTTGGCATCATCTGAGGGGAAATGGAAGGGAATAGGCCAGTTGGCATTGTAGTTAGACAGGGAGACACAATTTATTCACTCAAATTGTGCAGAGAACTTCCACACATGATAGCTCACTTATCTAAGAGCTTTAATATAAAATAGCACCCATAAATTATGGAGAAAAAATAGTGGAAAATTATGGAAATAAAATCCATGTCATCATGGATCAAGATGATGGGCAGAAGAACTGGACATGGAAAGTGAAGACTGCAGGCCACTTGGACAGCCAAGGTCAGACTCAGCCTCAGCCTCAGAGTGAATCAGTTCCATTAAGAGGTCACTCATCTAATCCAAGCATATCTCCAGCTAATTTTTACCTGGACTGACGAGTGCTTGAGAGAGTCCCTGTCTCAAAATAGTCTTGAGTGCCGTCCCTACTATTGCTGTGTTCCCTCCAGCCCTGCCTGCCTCTTTTCCACCAGGGCTCTTCCACCTTGTAATTATGACACTGACACTACCCTAATTTTCTCCTCTCAGCTTTTTTTTTTATTTGACAGATTTCCAAAGGATGCTGTATGCTCCCAAAGTAGCTGTCCAGGTCTCTGCCACAGAATCAGTGACAGCTCTTTTAGATACAGATACAGTCTTCTGAAAAAGCTGATGCGATGAAATCTTTTTACTGTTTGTGTGACTTTTAGCAATGGCTGATATATCATCATCCTCATCAGCCTTCAGGACTGAGCTAGTGTTGCAGAGCAGCTCACTCTCTCCTACATGTCTTTCTGAACATAAAGAATCATAAGCATAGCCCAACCCCCAAAACAACAGTTGCAAGGACTTCTAAGGATGCTCTGAGGGTAACTTCTGAATTGAAGAAGTGTACTATGTCACTTCCTAGCAACAAAATTGTTTTGATTTGAGATGGCTACCAGTAATTATATCTGCATAAAGTGTCATATTTCTCAAGAGTTTTGCAACGCCATTTGGTGATAAATTGTTTTCTCATCCTCTTTAAAAATAAGATAGATTTTTATTTTCTTGAACTATCCAGCTAAACCTGTCAGAAAGCCTAGGAATGTGGTATTTGTCCATATAATGTTTCTCAGGGATTGTAGCTTAAATATACAATCTGATGTCTGAATACACATAAATATGTAATTACTAATTTTTATTTAAGTGTGGAATAAATAATCAGTATAAATGTATGTCCTGTAAATCTATTCTCAAAAGAATAGTAGGAGATCCAAGATCATCTTTCTTGGGTCTAAGTCTAGTTGCTGTTCTCTTTCTAAATCTGCATTTGGTACTTTTAAGATTGTGATTGAAAAAACTGTGAGTGGCAAGTCCAGCCAGCATAGAGAGATGCCTGGATCCTCCCTGTTTATCCCAATTGATCCTTCACTGAGATGCTTCCTTTGTTCAGATGCTGTTGTGCTTCATGGAAATCTTCAGGCTGTATCATTTACTTGAACTCGTCCCTAACAACAGCAGTCTTAATTAATCTTCTATTCTCTAAGAATTTATAATTATAATATGTGCTGTATAATTAAGCACTTCATTGCACTGTATTTTATGATATTCACTGATTATTTATGAGAGTTGGTCTTATCTCCCCAATGATGTTGTAAACTTCTCAATGACTCTCAAAGACATGAAGAAATCACTAGCAATTCACAATGGTAAATTTCAACAAGTGGTCTGTGTTTCAAGAACAGCTATTCATTCACGAATTCATTTAATAACTATTTACTAGGCTCCTACAGTGTGCCACACACTGTTCTAGGCAATGGTGATACAGCAGCAAACAACGACAACAACAAAATTGGGGCATTGCTGAACTTCAATTCTAGTAGAAGGAATCTGGAAAATATATACATAAATAATTTAAATATGTGGAGTGCCCATTTCTTATTTAAAAAAAAACAGGGGAGGAGACTAGAATGTGCTTGTAGTAAGTAATAATAGCAATATCTTACTTTTACTATGCAAGTTGGATGGGCTGGGACGACTTTGCTGAAAGCACATTTGAGTGAAGCCCTGAGGGGGGAGAGGAAAGAGCAGTGCACATCTCTGAGGGGCTGAGTGTCCAGCCAAGTGAGGCTGATGGGCTCCTAGGATTCTGTCATGGGGCTCTAAGAGGGACCAGATTTCTCAGGAAAGTCATATTTACATGTGACCAAGAGATTTTTCTGATGGCCTTTCACAAGACAGATCTCTATTTATCTAGTCCATTGAGCCAATCTTATCTAATTTATTGGATCCACCTGAACTTGACTATTCCTGAGGAAACTTTCTACAACCTCATAGGTAGGATTACAAATGCATGCCTCTCCTGTGGAAACCCTACATGTTGAACGTGTCTTCACACAAAATCATTTATTTAATTATCTGTGATTACTTGTCTAACATCTAAATCACCCAGTGGGGGGTGGAGGCAAGATGGCCGACTGCAGCCAGCTTTTCACAGAGGCTCCCATACAGAAGGAGGGTTAAAGGACAGAAGTTTAGCAAGTAAGCTGATGGTTTGGAGCTGAGTGAGCCAAGAGAGAAGGTTGAAGAACACACATCAACCCTGCTGATGTGAGCTGCAATCCCAAGAAAACAAACAATAGGTACAAATCCATCACCGTCTCCCCCATGAGAACAACTTGCAGTATACTCTATATAAGCAAGTGAGCAGAGTTCAGATCTCCTCCTATTTTATCCCATGGGAGAGACCCTCTAAAAACCAGAACTCCTTCCCCAGAGAGGACCTACTAGTGTGCCATGGCACTCTCCCACCAGGCATAAAACTGTGTATGTTCTTTACCTGCAATTCTGAACTCCCAGCACTTCCCTCCACTCTCACCCCATGGTCTGGAAGCCTGTCTCTAATGAAGTCCAGATTCTTTCGCATTTTTTTGAGAGGTATGGACAAGGTGTGGGCTTATGAAGATATGTGCTTATTCTTTTCACACATGAAAAGAGAAGACAGTGGACCGAGATGGAGAGGGAGAAGTGGTGCCCTGTGGCACACAGCAGCAGCAGCAGTGGCAGGAACAATAGGGCTCATGCCTCTAGGGATATTTTGGAGAGACACTCCCCACCTCTCTTGGCAACCAGAGAAAGCCAGGCCTATACTCCAGTAGCAGCCACTGGGGGAACAGATCTGGGACAGAAACACAGGCCCCATGCCTGAGGTGGTACCTGCCTGGGTGGGGACGGAGACTAGACTACGTGCATGCAGAAATGGTATACTCCTAGGGTGGGGCTGAGTCAGAAGTGCTGCTGTAGTGAGCCGAAGAAGCACCTGGCCCCTAGGGGAACATAGTGGAGACAAAAGCAGGCAGGGCAACACTAGCCCAGGGAGAGGCAGGAACTGAGAGCTGAATGTGAGCTTTAACTATGCCCACCCCAACACAGAGTGCAGCAGAGACAGAGACACCAGCTCATGAGAATTGGCACAATGGCAGCGGCACAGGGTGGGGCTAAGACACAGTTTCTGTGAATTCAAACAGAGCTTGGCCTGCAGGGGAATACAGCCAAGACAGAAACATTACTTCTGCCAGAATATAAGTGGCAGCAACATCAATCTGGGGTGGGGCTGGAACTGAGTGAACTGTCCCATCTTCCATTAAGCACCCAAAGTTGTCAGTTCCAGCTCCCCCTGCTGGCTGGTGGCTGAGTGCAGCAGTCTGGCTGAGGAGATATAGATCTCCTTGTGACTCAGGCAGGTTCAAACCCCTAGAGCATCTGCTCATTGGAGGTAACTGGGTCACAGGCCTGCAGGGTTACCAGTGACTGGGCATGACAGAGATATACAGTGGGGAAGAAGACATCAACCTTCCTGGACTAATTCATTTGTTGGGTGGGTCCTTCTGACTCCATGGAGCACCAGAGTGAGTCATACTCAAGCTGCCAGCAGACTCCTGCTATTTAGTTGCTGGAGACCTCTTGAATTCACCCACTTGAGACTGGGTGCAGACTGGGACAATTGATTTGGAACTCTTGAACTGGGCCAATCACCCAAGGACTATCCAAATGGCACCCTGGGTGTGCAGTTGTGGGAAGGTTTGATTTTCCTTTTCCAGTTGTTGCCTGTAGAGGGTGGGGTGAGTTAGTTGCTGGTATTTCTCCACAGCTGACACTTCAACCCAGAGGCACTGATTCACTAGGATTGGACAGAGACCAGCTGAAAACAAGACAGAGCCATGTAGCCCCATCACAACAAGCAGGTCCCCAGTGTCTCAGGCCTCAGGACTGTATGGGTCCTTTGCAAAGCTCTAGGGGAAAAGGTACAGACACTAGTCCCAACTCTTGGCCAAAGGGCTAGTTAATCCCTACTCCAGGAGCTCCCAACCGAACTTCACCTTATCTGCTCATCTACTCAAACGGTGTAAAATAATCATGGGGTGGAATCAGCAGAAAAACTCCGGTAACATGAATCATCAGAGTAGATCAACTCCCCCAAGGAATGACATGGTGGGTGCACCAGAAGATCCCATTCAAAAACAAATGGCTGAGATGTCAGAAATCGAATTCAGAATTTGGATTGCAAATAAGATTAATAGAATGGAGGTAAAGCTGGAATTAGAAATTCAAGGAGCATTTCAAAAGTTGTCTCAAGAATTCAATGAATTCAAAGACAAAATCACCAAGGATTTTGACATGATGAGACAAGAACTTCCAGCCTTCAAAGATCTGAGAAATACAGTAGAATCCCTCAGTAACAGAATGGAGCAGGCAGAAGAAAGGATTTCTGACATTGAAGACAAAGCTTTTGAATGCTCCCAAATGCTCAAAGAGGAAGAGAAGTGGAGAGCACAAAACAGATCATTCTCTCAGAGAGCTCTGGGATAATTTAAAGAAAACTAATATTCGCCTTATAGGAATTCCTGAAGGTGACGAGGTGGTTTCAAAAGGCCCTGATGCTCTACTCCATGAGATAATCAAAGAGAACTTCCCAGACATGCTGAGAGATTCTGAAATTCAGATAGCAGTCAGATAGACCAGCACGACTCAAACTGAATAAGGCATCTTTCAGACACATTGTAATTAACCTTGCCAAAGATAATATGAAGGATAAAATTCTGCAAGCAGCTAGATGTAAGAAAACCATAACCTACATGGGGAAGAATATTAGAATGACTGAAGATCTCTCTGCTGAAACCTTTCAAGCTGGAAGATGGTGGTCATCAACTTTTAATCTCCTAAAACAAAATAATTTTCAACCCAGGATCCTGTATCCAGCTAAACTGAGTTTCATTTATAATGGAGAAATTTAATACTTAAATGACATTCACATGTCACATGAAGAAATTTGCCATAACTAAACCACCTCGCCAGGATATTCTCAGACCTATCTTACATAATGACCATAGCAATCCTCTACCACCAAAGTAAACTCACTTAGAAATTTTTGATCAAATTCCACCTTCCACAGTGGCAAAAGGATTAAAACATCCACTGGTCATCTGAAAAACTCGATACCCAAAATTCTACCAAGTTTATCAATATTCTTAATTAATGTAAATGGTTTAAATTGTCCTCTAAAGGGGCACAGGTTGGATGACTGGATACAAAAAGTCAGGCCAGATATCTGATTCATACAAGAATCTCATCTTACCTTAAAAGATAAATATAGACTCAGGGTAAAGGGATGATCATCTATATTTCAGGCAAATGTAAATCAGAAAAAAGCAGGGGTTGCAATTTTATTCACAAATACAATAGGCTTTAAACCAACAAAAGTAAGGAAAGATAAGGATGGTCACTTCATATTTGTTAAGGGTAAAACTCAACATAAGATTTCAATTATTAACATTTATGCACCCAACCAGAATGCACCTCAATGTATTTATTTATTTTTAATTTATTTTATTATTTATTATTATTGTTTTTAAATTGTTTAAAATTTAAACAAGAGGCAATTATAACTTGGTACATTGATGCATTTATGGGGTTCAGGGTACTGCTTCAATATACAGTGTAAAATGCTTGCATTGAACTAAGTAACACATTCATCACAATTATACTCATTTCTTTTTTTCTTTTTTTTTTTGAGACAGAGCCTCAAGCTGTCACCCTGGTAGAGTGCCATGGCATCACAGCTCACAGCAACCTCCAATTCCTGGGCTCAAGCGAGTCTCTTGCCTCCGCCTCCCAAGTAGCTGGGACTGCAGGCGCCCGCCGCAACGCCTGGCCAGTTTTTGGTTGCAGCCATCATTGTTGTTTGGCGGGCCCGGGCTGGATTCGCACCCGCCAGCTCAGGTGTACGGGCTGGCGCCTTAGCCCGCTGAGCCACAGGCGCTGAGCCAAATTATTAAACAGATATATATATATATATATATATATATATATATATATATATATATCTGTTTTTCCTCATTTTGTGGGTTGCCTTTTCACTCTGTTGATAGCATCATTTAGATGCACAAAAGTTTTAATTTTAAAAAAATTTAATAGATTTAGGGAGTACAAGTCGAATTCTGTTACATACATGTATTGTATAGTAGTGGAGTCTAGGCTTTTGGTGTACCCATCATCTGAGTAGGGTACATTGTACCCCATTGGTAATTTTTTTATTCTTCACCCTCTCCACCCTTCCTGATTCTGGTTCTTCAGTGTCCATCATAGCACTCTATGTGCCTTTCTGTAGCTAACTCATAAGTGGGAACACATGGCATTTATTTTTCTGTTCTGTTCCTGAGTTACTTCACATAAGATATTGGCCTCCAGTTCCATCCAAGTTGCTGCAAAAGACATTATTTCATTCTTTCTTATAGCTGAATAGTACTCCATGGTGTGTGTGTGTGTGTGTGTATATATATATATATATATATATATATACACACATACATACATATACATACTACATTTTCCCCTTGATCAGTTGATGGCACTTAGGTTGATTCCATATCTTTGCTATTGTAAATTATACTGCAGTAAACATACAAGTATAGGTATTTTTCTGATATAATGATCTCTTTTCTTCTGGGCAATTACTGAGTAGTGGGATTGTAGGATCTGTTCTTAGTTCTTTGAGAAATCTCTGTAGTCATCTCCATGGACGTTGGTACTAATTTACATTCTCACCACTTTTCACAGCATTGTGCTACCATTGTTCTTTGAATGTCTGGTAGAATTTGGTTGTGAATCCATCTGGTCCTGAGCACTTTTTTTTTGAGACAGAGCCTCAAGCTGTCACCCTGGGTAGAGTGCTGTGGCATCACAGCTCACAGCAACCTCCAATTCCTGGGTTCAAGGGAGTCTCCTGCCTCTGGCTCCCAAGTAGCTGGGACTACAGGCACCCACCACAATGCCCGGCCAGTTTTTGGTTGCAGCCGTCATTGTTGTTTGGTGGGCCTGGGCTGAATTCGAACCCGCCAGCTCAGGTGTATGTGGCTGGCGCCTTAGCCCGTTGAGCCACAGGTGCTGAGCCTGGTCCTGAGCATTATTTTGGTTAGTTTTTTCATTGCTGATTCAGTCTTTCTACTCATTATTGATCTATTTTGGAGTTCTGTTTCTTTCCTGGTTCAATCTTGAGAGAGAATATGTTTTTAGGACTACATCTATTTCCTCTAGGTTTTCTAGTTTGTGATTGTGTAGTTCACAATAGTCTCTACTGATCTTTTGTATTTCTGAGTGGTATCAGTTGTAATATCTTTTTCATTTCTGATTGTGTTTATCCAGATCTTTTCTTGATTAGTGTACCTATTGTTTTATCAATTTTCCTTACCGTTTATAAAAATCAGCTTTTTGTTCTGTTGATCCTTTGTATTGTTTTTTGGTCTTCATTTCATTTAGTTCTGCTCTGATCTTTGCTGAAGTTGGGAGGTCTTTTTATTTTTTGCAGATAGGGGGGCGCCTTTTTTTTCATTTTTAAATATCTTATTTGTATTTGTTCCTTTTTTTTTTTTTTTTGCTGTTTTTGGCTGGGGCTGGGTTTGAACCCACCACCTCCAGTATATGGGACCAGCGCCCTACTCCTTTGAGCCACAGGTGCCGCCCCCGTTTTGTTTTTTAACTTCAAAATAAAATATGTGCAGTGTGCATAGGAATTTGTTCATAGTTTTTTTTTTTTTAACTATAGTCCAGCCCTCAAACGGTTGGAGGGACAGTGAACTGGCCCCCTATTTAAAATGTGTGAGGACCCCTGTTCTATACTTTCTTTCCTATCTGGCTAAGATTCTGTGGTCTACTGTTTTGTTTTAGTTTCTTGCCATTATCCATCCTCTCTTTTACATGCCTATTTCATACACAACTAGAGAAAATCACATAACCTGACTTGTGGAAATTGATGTTCAGCCAACTCAACTAAGTTTTCAACAGCAAATTACATTCCTCCTGGCAACATACAACATACCCTTCCTAACAACTTTCAAGTCTCTGCCCTCCTCAGATTTCCCCTGTCCCCACTCATTTAAACTTTTATCTTCTTCTTCAAGCTCAGTAGGTGATTGTGTCTCCTGCTGGACCAAGCATTGAACTAATACAGCTTTTACTACTAAATCTCCAGTCATACCTACATCTCTACTCATCTTCTTCTCTGTTAGGATAAGAGAAGTGTCATACTTTCTCCAAGGCCAGCCTTTCTACCTGTTCTCTGGATCCAATGTTCTCCATCTTTTCGAAGACCCTGAATTATTATACTAGTAATCCTGTGCCCTTCTTATATTTAGTCTGTCTATACTTGCTCCTCAGCATCTATAAAAAACAGTTGTCTTCGCTTTCTAGTCACGTTTTCTCTCTGCCTTTTCTGCTCTTTCATCCACATGTTCTCTTCCTACTCTTGATAGCGCAGCTTCTTTTCTCCAGCACTCTGTTTTTGGCTTCCATGATACCAGACTCTTTTGTTTTTCTCCTATCTCAGTGTACTTCTCAGGCTTCTCTGCTGGCTTTGTTTCTATTCGTTATTAAGTGTCGAAGTTCTTCTGACACTTAGTTTTCTGCCTGAGATCCTCTTCTCTTATTCTACTCATTTCTTAAGTAATCACATTCACTCACAAAAATTGTTACATTCTACATGTTGATGATTCCAAAATGTGTGTCCTTTAACCAGGCTTCCCTCTTCTTTCTTACATATTACTCTATAGTGTCTTTCACTGAGTAGATATTCAATAAATGTTTTCTTGTGACTGACTGACTGAATAAGTAAATTTTATAATGATTCTTTGTGATTCATTTTAAAAGACCAAAACCAAATATTTTGTATATGTAGGCCTAGCACATAATGAGTGCTACCTAAATGCTTTATAATGACTGATTGAATAAATAATGAACGAGCACCACAAAAATAAAAATTCTTAATGAGATGAAAGAGTGAATGAAAAAACTTTGTGGTGTTCTTTATAGCCAATCAAGACCAAAGATTTGTTTATTCTCTTTTAAAATGTAACTGGATATAATTATATTAAAACTTGCTTTAAGAGAGATAGTCATTCTGTAACAAATAAGAAAAATTTTCAGGTTCCCTAACTGAAAAAAGAAGCAGAGCAACTGAGCTGGTCATAGCTGCCAAGTTGATCTGGAGAAGCCATGTGGGGAAAACAGCATTAAGAGAACTTCAAAAAGAGCTGGTAGAAAAATAAAGATGAAGTTTTAAGTATTGGAGAAAGAAAAGTTAGAGGAAAATAAATGAATAGCTGGGGATGGGCGAGAAGTGCTATAGGAAAATAATAGGAGAAGATAATTCTTGCTGAGAAAAAGACATAAAGAATATATGCCTCAGAAGAGAAAAGACTTGAGGTCTCAGGAAGGACAGTAAACACATTTTAAGAGATAAATAGGAAAAAGGCCAAAGAGAGCAAGGATAATAGGCCTGTTATAGATAGAATCCAAATGCCAAAGAAACGAATATTATAGAAAGGGGTAAAATAAAGCCCAAGGCAATGGAGGTAATAGAGGAAACTAGGGGAAATAGATGAAGAAGTTCAAAAGAAATCTTGAAGAATAATGAAAATCGTATGTATATAAATAAACTTAGGCATTACTATGAAAGTTTGGTTTGGTGGTGGGGGGGTTTGAGACATAGTCTCACTTTGTCACCCTTGGTAGAGGGCTGTGACGTCACAGCTCACAACAACTTTAAATTCTTGGGCTCAAGAGATTCTCTTGCCTCAGCCTCCCAAGTAGCTGGGACTACAGGCGCCCACCACAATGCCCAGCTATTTGTTTGTTTGTTTGTGTAGCAGGTTTGGGCCAGGTTCGAACCCACCAGCTCTGGTGCATGTGGCTGGCACCCTAACCGCTGAGCTACGGGCGCCAAGCCACTGTGAAATTTTTGAGACAGACTGTGTTATGGTCCCTTATTTCACTTCCAAGAAGCACAGTTGACAGTATCCTTTCTGATACACCCATGCAAGTTTCAGTTTGCTTGGCTTATGGGTATTTCTGGGAGGGTTTTGGTTCCATCCGGGTGGATTTTACATTTCTTGATTTTTATGTATCTTAAAACTTTTGTAATGACCCATGTATAATGTAAAGTAGGAGAGTTTGTAGTTACACAAATTATGGGGCATGAAAGTCTAGATTGTCTTTCAGCAAATAATTTATTCAGTGTTTATGGTTGTCAGAAAGTATGCTGGATGTTGGACACATAGGGATGAACAATATAGTTCCTCTTCTCATGGAATTCTCATTTCTGATAAATGACGAGGACAGAAACGAACTAAGGTTCCATCTCAGGAGGGATGTGCAAATTGAAAAAACAGGAAAAGAACATTTTTCTTGGAGATAGGACTATATGTGATTTTAAAAAAAAGTTTTGTTTTTGAGAAGACTGAGTATGAAGCTCTTCTAGTAGACTCTGGAACCAAGCATGGCATTTTGAACATAGTGGATTTTTTAAGGATATATTGAAATCTGAATTGTAGTCTGTCTGACCATACATGAAAATTAGGCAAGGGATGGGTTGTGTTTGTGATTATATCTATCTATGTATCTGTCTATTTATACATACCTATCTTTTATCCAAAAATAAATTTGAAAGAGAATATAGTTATTTGTTATCTTTCTTAGGTATTGCAAGTGAGGGCATCTTGGGAAAAGTTTGAAAGTAACAAAAAAATGATCTGTGAAGCCAGTTAATGAGAATCCTTTTATAAAACACTTTTTTTTTTTTTTTAAAGATAATCTTACGGCTTGGCGCCTGTGGCTCAATGGGCTAAGGCGCCAGCCATGTACACCTGAGCTGGCGGGTTCGAATCCAGCCCAGGCCCACCAAGCAACAATGACGTCTGCAGCCAAAAAATGGCTGGGCGTTGTGGCGGGTGCCTGTAGTCCTAGCTACTTGGGAGGCGGAGGCAAGAGACTCGCTCGAGCCCAGGAATTGGAGGTTGCTGTGAGCCGTGATGATGCCACGGCACTCTATCCAGGGTGACAGCTTGAGGCTCTGTCTCTAAATAAATAAATAAAGATAGTCTTACTCTGTTACCCAGTCTAGAGTGCTGTGGTGTCAGCTTAGCTCACAGCACCCTCAAACTCCTAGGCTCAAGCAATCCTCTTGCTGCCTCAGCCCCCCTACCAGCTGGGACTATAGGTACCTACCAGCTACTTTTTCTATTTTTAGTAGAGATGGGGTCTCAGTCTTCCTCAGGTTGGTCTTGAACTCCTGGGCTCTTTGGATCCTCCCTCCTTGGCCTCCTAGAGTGCTAGAATTACAGGTGTGAGCCACTGCACCTAGCCTATTAAATAGGATTTATTTATTTATTTTTTATTGAGACAGAGTGTCACTAAGTCGCCTTCAGTAGAGTGCTGTGGCATCGCAGCTCACAGCAACCTCAAACTCTTGGACTTAAGTGATTCTCTTGCCTCAGCCTCCCAGGTAGCTGAGACTCCAGGTGCCTGCCACAACACCTGGCTATTTTTTTGTTGTAGTTGTCATTGTTGTTTAGCAGGCCTGGGCCAGGTTTTAACTGGCCAGCCCAAGTGTATGTGGCACCCTAACCACTGAGTACAAGCCCCTAGCCTATTAAATAGGTTTTAATTAGTGCTTCTTAAGTATTTATATGCTGTTACCCTCTGGAATATACTTAGAAAAAAAGTGAAAGTATTCCTATAGCATTGCCAGTCCAACAGAGAGTATAGATGGCAAAATTAAGATAATCTTTTTTCCAATCATGCAGTAGTAAGACCTCAAGTTAATTTCTCAAAAACTAGGAAGTTTTAGCAGAATCTTTTGGAAGATAAGTAAATTCCTATTGGAATATGGGGAAAATTAAAACTATGAGGAGGAATAATTAGAAGTTAAGCTTCCTTTTGAAGGTGACAGGAAGGTAGGGCTATTAAAAGAAATTAAAGCTCCCAGAGGACGGGTTAAAGCCAAAAGAATTAAAAAATTAGTCTGGGTGAGGTGGCTTACATCTGTAATCCTAGCACTTTGGGAAGCCAAGGCAGGAGGATTACTTGAGGTTGCAGTGAGCTGTGATAATACTACTGTACCATATTCTGGGTGACAGAATGAGACCTTGTCTCAAAAAAAAAAAAAAGAATTAAAAAAGTAAAGAGGCCCAGCTATGTGTGTAAATGATTACTGAAAGGGAAATGATAAATAAAAAGAAAACAAAGGTTGAAGAAATTGGAACTAATGCTAAAAATAAAAATCCAAATAGGAGAAGTCTTTATAATAGACTCAGCTTGGTAGAAAACATAAGGTTAAAGCTAAAATTAAGTCATTGTTTCATGGTTCTTAGATTTTGCAGGGAAAATACAAAGGAGTGTCATGATAAGTGAAAATACATTCACATTTTCTTAAAAGGGCAATATTGAATGTTTGACGAATTCTTTGTCAACCCTGTCAAAATTAGATAAGAATTTTGGGAGTGAGGTCTTTGTATGAAGGAAAAGATCAGATGGCTGTATTATTGTAGTGTCAAAACGTTGAGCAGGCTGGGTTTGGTGGCTCACTCTTATAATCCCAGCATGTTGGGAGGCTAAGGTGGGAGGATCACTTGAGACTAGGAGTTTAAGATCAGCCTGGGCAGAATAGTGAAATCCCATCTCTACAACAAAATCAGAAAATTAGATGGGTGTGGTGGTATGCACTGATAGTCCCAGCTATTTAGGAGGCTGAGACAGAAGAACTGCTTCAGCCCAGAGGTTGGAGGCTCCAGTGAGCTATGATCACGCCATTGTGCTCCAACCTAGGCAGCAGAGCAAGACCCTGTCTCAAAACAAATAAATAAAAAACAAATACTTTAGCACCAGACATCTAGATTTTAAAAGTGAGCAAAATAATAAAATTGCTGAAGAGGAAAAGGAACTACTGGGTTTAATGGCCTGGCAGCAGGGATTAGTAAAATCACTGACCAAACTCTTGGCACCTTTGTTCAAGGGTATGTATAGAAGGTAAGATGACTGGCACAGTAAAACTAGTGTTAAAAGGAAGTGAAAGAAATTGAGAACTGGTTTCTGCTGATAGTACTAAACCCTGAATATAAGATACTTTTGTTGGAATCCTGCTGGAAAAATTGACAAGAATAATACATTTAGAAAGCATGGGATGCCAGGGGAACAATATGCCATAAGGGGATGTACGAAGCTAACTGAAAAATCACTTTACATACCAAATGAATGGGGTAAGAAATAAATTTATTATGCTTGGACTAAGAAAAGTCTTTTATTTAGGGAAACTATGATTTTCTCTTTAGTACTGTGTAAAATATGTTCTTACAGAGTACCTTTTGAAATGTGAAGACTTTATTTATGAGCTATTGGGAATAATATCTATATTCTTTATTAAGGAAGACGGAAGAGAAAATAAAAGTATTAAGAAGAATAAAGCAATACTGCCCATATAATCCATTACTATTTTTGTAGTCTATAGATTGGATTTTTCCTTATCCATTAAATTTTTTTAAAAGTGTGTAAAAGTATAAAAGCGACAGTCCAGCGAAGCTGAGGCCTCTCATAGCCTAATATTCAAGAATAGCATCCCTCTAGCAATTTCAGGAGCAGATTAAAAATAAGGAGTACAGAGAAGCTGGTATAACATCATAAAAATGGATGAAAAACAAATGTACCACAGTGGTTACAGTGTCAGCCACATATACCGAGGTTGGTGGGTTTGAACATGGCCCGGGCCAGCTAAATAGCTATGATAACTGTAACAAAAATAGCCGGGTGTTGTGGCGGGTGCCTGTAGTCCTAGCTACTTGGGAGGCTGAGGCAAGAAGATTGCTTAAGCCCAAGAGTTTGAGGTTGTTGTGAGCTGTGATGCCAGACCACTCTGCCCAGTGTGACAGAGTGAGACCTGTCTCAAAAAAAAAACCAAAACAAACAAAAAAAACCCCCAAAGTAATGCAAACTTACTGAAAACAAGAATTATAAGGGTGGCTATCTTCTTTGGAAGAATAGAAAACACAAAAAGAAATTATATCATGAAAATAAAGGAAGTAGGAAATAAAGTAAACATAGGCTAATTAGAAGTTATAATGTTAGAGAGCAGTTCTTAGTGATCAACCAATCAAATACTATATTTGCTGCTGTCCCTTTAGCTTTCCCTCAGTGAAATCATTCCCGTGGCTTTGATTGCTGTTTGTGTGGGAATGGCTCTCAAATCATTGCGTAGACCCCAGACTCCTGTGTGCCTCTGGCTACTAAGATCTCTTCTGGGGTATGTTGTCATGATGCCTCAAATTCAACAGGTCCAAATCTGAAAAAAATCATTTCTCTGCTTTTCTCTCCCACTCCCAAGTCTATTTCTCTTCTTGTGTTTTCCTATTAGGGAGAATTGTATTTTTAATCATCTCATCACCCTTTTTAGGAATCTAAATAATCTCCTTGAGGTTTCTTCTTTTACCTCTGTATCTAACCAATCAGCAAGACTATCCATTCTTCCCCTTTAATATCTCTCATTTATATTTACCCTCTGTTCTCATTATATAATTTAGACCAGGAGATGGCAGACTTTTAAAACTTTAATTTATAGACACCAAAATTTAAATTTTGTATAATTAATATATCACAAAATCTTCTTTTGATTTTTTTTATCCCAATGATTTAAAAAATGTAACAATCACCTATAGCTTGCCATTTCCACAAAGCAGGGTCACAGGCCATAGTTTGTCAAACTCTGGTTTAGACCAACATTTTTTTTTTACCTGTGACCTGATAGACTTTTCAAAATTCCAAATTGGATTTTTTTTTTTTTTTTTTTTTTGAGACAGAGTCTCAAGCTGTCACCCTGGGTAGAGTGCCATGGCATCACAGCTCACAGCAACCTCCAATTCCTGGGCTCAAGCGAGTCTCCTGCCTCCGCCTCCCAAGTAGCTGGGACTACAGGC
>CAUYRH010172455.1:0-53164 GCA_963574655.1 Perodicticus potto | reverse complement strand
ACAGAATTGATTTACAGAAAAGAATTCAGAAAACACTAAAGCTCCTGGTAGAGGGAGAGAATTCAAGTGGGGAGAGAAAAGCTCTCTCCGTTCCTCTCCCGGTCTTTCCCTGTCTCCTCCTTTAGGCCTTTAGCCTCAGGGAATACCCTGAATTTTAGTGAGCAATCTGAGCAAGCCATGATTGTGCTTGTGTTTCTTTTCTTTAAAGCTCTTTTCCCAAGTCTCAGGTATTAAATATTGTGATGGCAACCCCTTCCTTCCCCTAATAAACACACACACACCCCAATAGTTTTTTTTTGAGAAGTCATCTTAAACCAGTGGGATTGGGAATCTGCTTTAAATGAGCCTTTAGTGATCAGTGGCATTTTTGGAAACTTCAGGCTTAATCATTTTTGATTTGATGAGAAAACTTCTAAGGGCAGTTTCTGGTCCTGTTTCCTGGCCACTTGCTCCTTTTCCTGTGTAGTTGCATGTTAAACATGATGACTTGCTGTATACAAGCCATGTGTTGTCATAATGTAACATCATTAAACAAAGTGTTTAGAGCAGTTTTAGCTGAGCCAGAACATGAACAACAAAACCCGCCAATTACAGTGTCATTTTGTGTCGTTGTTAAGGTTTCAAATGTCTCCAACTTTCTCTGGTAGGCCATATTGAGCATGTCACAGTGAACATCTGAGATAACGATTTGCTAGGCAATGTGCAATTCTCACTCCTTTTTTTAATATCAGAGAAGAAAGAGTTCTTTATAATAATTTGGCTCGAATGTCTCCACACATTGCTCCAGCGTCTGTAACAGCATGTGTTTCTAGGATTGTTCTGGAAGAGAAAATGCAGAAACAGCAGGGCGCAGAAGATAAACAGGCAATCCGTGACTCATTAAAACAAGCATTAGTAGCCAACATCGTGGAGTGTGTGAAGACCCCAGATCCAACTCGCCTATAAACTTTTTTTACCAGCTGGACTTAGCATCTGTCAGAGTTTGGAAGGAGAGATAATCTGGTACAAATGATTTCAGTGTGTCGCATTTATTAACCTGCCACCTTACATAACTCTGCTGATTGGGAACTCGGGGAAATGTTTGAGCAACGACACAGATTATTGTTGGAAGGTTACAACTTCACTAATACAGAAGCAAGTTGCTATTTAAAAAAAAAAAATACAAAGACCACAGAGCAATTGGAAAAAGATAATGAAGCAAAGCTAAAAGCATCCCAGTCTTGAGAAATGTGCGTGCCAGAGGAATAATTAAAACTCAGTTTGGAATTTGGTCATTTTCAGTTCTTTACATCAATTAGGCAGGAAAAGTATTTTACTTTTTAGTAGTCGTCACGTTAGCTTTTGTTAACAGCTCGGATGTAAACAAATGCCAAACTGGGAGCATTGTTATATCCTGTTCCAACTACTCTCTGTTCTAAACGAATGATTTGCTTCTGCTGTTGAATCTCTGATAATTACCAGCAGGGCATTTTCTATTTATTTAGCATTTTTGCAGTAGGACTGAAGGAAAAGTAAAACCTTGCCCATTTTTCTTTTTCTACAAAAACTGTTCATTTTCATCTTAAACAGCTTTGCTTCACAGTTCGTTAAGGACAAAAGACATTATCCCAGAAATAAAACCCACATGGATACCCTACACACATTCCATTTCTGAGCTTTGGATTTACTTCCTTTTTGCCTCCAAATTTGCTCAGGATTATTTGGTTGAGAAGTCAAAATGCCACAAAGCCATTGTCTCTTTCTTACCCAGAGCACAGGCCAGTAATCTCAAATTAATGGGGATGTTTACTCACTGGTACAAAATTTGCCCATATTAGCTTATAAAATATGGATATGCTGGTTTCCTGGTTTCTTATAACAAAATATAGCCCTGCCATTTCAAAAATGAAAATTGCAGAGACTTTGGGAAAAAATCAGCTGAAGGAATGCTTCACGTTTCACAATGGTTAGCCTATTATTTGTAGTTTTGAAACTTTATTGGTCCCCAATCTAATCTTTTCCGAGTATAAAAACATTAACATATGGTTTAACACAGCACAGGGCTGGGAAATCCATATCCCAAATGTACATTGCATGCAGGGTGACATTCACACTAAATACCATCCCTCAGGGTCTGTACTCCATTTTACCTGGGATTGGAGAGCCATGAAATCCCTGGAAAAGTTGTTCATGAGTCTGAACCAAATGGTGCACAGTGTACTGAGATACTAACAGTCTACACTGCTGCCAAAGGTTGTGGCTCAAATGTCTCTCTAAGTAACATTAAAAATCTGCTGCTTCATGCCTATGAATTTCAATATTTATAGCATTCAATAAAATGGTCCACTGTCAGAGAGAGATGTGCCACTGTGAACTCTCTGAGCAGATGGGCGGCAATATGGCACATTTACATGGACCAGCTGTGGAGCCCAGAAATGGATGCTGGTCAGAGGCAGGGTACAGGCCCCACATCTGGAATTCTAACCGACTGGCCTCGGTACCCATTGTAAACTTTCCTTCTGCGAAGTGAGCTCTGATTTAGAGCTGCTCACTAGTGTGCCTTAAACTGCATCAAGAGTCCTCATTAACACGAGAGACTGAAGGGAGGTTAGGGCCTGGAACTCCTCTGCCGGGCATCTGTTAGAGTCTGTGGATGGCACTCTGTAGGCGGTTACAGACACACCCAGGGGAAGATTCTCTCATGCATGATACAATGTTTTCTGTTTAACTGATTTTATACCAAAAGAGAGAGAGGTTTATCATAACAGAGCTACTTTTTTCCAGATTCTCTTTTCTAAATGTTTCAAAAAATACCCTCAAAGAAAGGACGATCCTTAGGATATGTAAAAATTTGGTAGAAGTGTCTGATTGTTTTTCATGTCCAGTGGAATGTTGTCTTATTTTAGATGGAATAGGCTTAGTTCAGTATGGTTAGAAGTTCCTAAAATATTTGAAATTCTTAGACTAGCTCTCTTCATTGTTGTATTGCTAGTCAGATAGTCAAAACAGCTTAATTTTACAGAGTTTAAATCATTCAACTGACTTTAAGATAAGCTGCTTTAGACATTTTAAACATGAGCAAGAGATAGTTCATTACATTGAAATACTCTTCACAAGTAACATACTTCATTTTTAGTAATTGTTTTAGAGAAAATTTTACTCTCATTCTTTAATTTTGTAAAATAATCTTTTATATATTTTCCAACTGACTAAAACTTATTTGGTCTTCAATGGTCACATTTCTTGAGAAGCTGTTTATTTATATCCTCGTGCTACTGATGATTCATTTTCCATCATAATCTCTCAACATCAATTCCAATCACCCTTCACTCCTAAGAGAAACACAGATATTTTAAGCAGATGAGCCACTTATCATTAACTGGGCCATGCTAACTTAATCATGTAATGAATGGCTATTGTAGGAGCTACTCAAAAGTATTCAACTACTTTAACATATAAATATAAAAGTATATTTATGCTATTTGGTTTCAATCTTTAGAAAGGAAAATTTTGGCTAGAACTATCAAAGAAGTTTTAAGGTGTTGTGGAATTCTACCCAATGAAAAGCTAAAAGCTTAAAAATACTCTAACTAGTGGACTGATGGATTGAATGAATGGTATTGTAGATTAATTACTGGCTGACTAAATGCCCAGCCAAAATAAGATCACTAAAACAATAATCGTTCACACAAAATGGTACCTACTATGAATCACTCTTGTGGGGTACACCCGGCCTAAAAGTGTCAACCAGTTATAAGGAAAAGGCAGAACCACACTGGAAATTTAGAATTATAGCAGTAAGAGGTGTGGAATTATTAAAGGTAAAGAGTATTTAGTTAAGAATAAGGCAGCAAAATTGGCAATCTAGGAAAATTGGCGTGATCATAACAGTTTCAAAGTATTCTGTGAGAGAGACTTTTAATTTTTCTTTTCTTTTTCAACCACAATATTATTTTTCATTGGAAATTCAATGTTCCAAAGAGAATCATGGGCTTAACTTCAATAGAAAATGTCAATATTTAGATCATCTTAGACTGCCTTCTAACTGTACGTATCATGAATAGATTGTGAATGAAATATGTGATACTTCTAGTTGGAAATACCATCTTCCGGCCAAAGGAAACATTGAAAACAGGAAGTGCTTGTCAAGCAAAGTACAACTAACCTTCCCAAATGGCTGTCTCCATCCACAGTGGCTTTTCCAACACAAACGACCCCGTCTCCACAGTGTCCCAGCACAGTGTTGCCAGGCTCGACGTGTACTTGCCACGGATAGCTGAAAGCACAACTTTTGCCATCTTGGAGAGGGAATTCCACTCCACTGATCCTGACAAGGGACAAATCTCCTTACGGACCCGGTTTCTGGTTTTAAAATGCAAAAAGATCATTTTCCCGAGCATGTTTTTAGTTTACTCTAGAATCTAAAATATTTTAATTACAATGAAATGTTTCTAAAGGACAATACAGTACCCTAAACCTATATAAAAACCATATTAAAATAGCTGAGCTTTAAAAAAGCATATAGCATAAGTGTGTAGATGTATGTTTGTGTTTTTAAAGAACCTTGCTATAACAGAGCTACAAAAAGAAAGATATCTCTTTTAGTGAATTTTTTTTTTTTTTTAGTTTGTCAGGCAATGAAAGTAAAGAAAATCTCCAGAGCATGTCTTTTTGTAGGTGTGCAAGCGGTTGTTTTAAATACCTCGATTTCTGCAGATGAGAATGAAATATAAATATGGAAAAAGAGAAAATTAGAATAAACATCCGAGTATTGGATTATGATTGAGATTAAGGTTAAAGCATGGTTTCAAAAATATATAGATAGCAATAAGCTTAGATATAGATGTGTGTGTATTCCCTACATCTAGCCCCTGAGAGGGCCTAGGAGCCATGACAGCCCAATGACAATGCGCACTCCTAGTGCACTAAGCTTGGAAGCAAATACTGTGCTCGGTGAGAAGCAGGGTTCTTTAGAGGGATTGCTAATCCTAGGGTTGGAGTAAGGAAAGTACCAGAAGAATCTGGAATGTCTTGTGGTGTCAGGATGCACTCAAAGGATGATGGGGTTGTGTGAAGTAGATATAGGAGTTAGCTTGATGAGAGTCCTGCTGGCCAAACTGGGGACAACTTAGCATCAAAATACATGATTGTATTGCCGGAATAAAACTCATTTAATGAAATAGAAAATCATGAAAACATAGAGATAGAAATAAACTGATTAATACACTTGAAGTTTAAGAAGATACAAGACATTTACACAGTTTCAAAATACATCCCCACGAAATATTTCTTACAGTTGTGAAGACTGGTGGACATTATCCTCATCAAGCCATCCAAGTGACCAAGGGGACAAACTTCTGGGGTAAGAAGAGCAGGCATCCCTTCTAAGACGTTCTCATCAAATGTGTAACCTGAAGCTACTTATGAGGCGGCATCAGACAATGCCAAAATGTAGGACATTCTGCGAAACAAATGGCCCCAAATCTTCAAAAGCATCAAGGTCAGGAAAGTTGAGGAAACGCCAAGGAACTGTTTTCTTCTAAAGGTTTTGGAAGAGATGTGACAACTAAATGCAAGGCGTGATTCTGAAGCGGTTTGGTTTCCAAGAGACATTTTAAGCAGTGGGTGAAATCCAAGTGAGATCTTGAGTGTATCCATGTTCATTACCTGGTTTGGAAGGTTATGTTGTAATATGTAGGAGAATGTCCTTGTTTATAGAAAATTCCCTCTGAAGCATTCAAAGTCATTAGGTGGACACCTTACCCTAAACCGTCCAGGAAGAAAATGTTTTTCTGTACTTCCGAATTTTCTTACTGTAAGTTTGCAGTTGTTCCAAAATTTAAAACGAAGAATTTTAATATCTACGTGTGAGCCCTACATTCAGAGAATCTGGATTGATTTGAAGTAGGACTCGGGCACGTGTATTTTTTAAAAGCTCCCCTGGAGGTTTCAGCAGGCAACCAGGCTTGGGACTGATTGGTGTATAGACCTTAGACAAACCCTCTCGTTTTACAAAAGAGTGAATAGAATTCAGATGCCAGGCCAAAGGTCGTGCAGCTGCAGACCAGACTCCAGAACTCAGGTCCTCAGATTCCTTGTTGGTCTATTCCTGTTATTGATAATATATTCAGGGCACTGTGCTGGGGGGTTTGGGAGAAAACAGTAAAACATACATCCTTGTAACAGAAATAATGCCTTCCCTTGTATGGCATTTTATTGCTTGTAAAGTGTTTTAACATTTCTTTTGGTTGTCAAAGGAACCCACTTGAGTATTGTTACATGGATTTTACAGACAAGGAAAGGAAGGTTACGGGGAGCAAGTGATACCCTGCTTTCAGGCCCAGAACTCGGTCTGCTGACACCTAGGCCAGAGCTTATCTGCCACACTCCACTAGTATAACAGAAGACAGCAAACATTAAATGTCAAGTGAGTAGTAAAGAGAATAAGCATTGGGGGAGCATGCAGGAACTTGGGGTCACTCCAGGTGCAGTTTTAGGGAGAACTTCATAATGGAAGCAAGATGTGAGCTACAAGTCAAAAGATAGTTCAGAAAGATTATCTAGGCAGGAAAGCAGTCATTCCGAGCAAACAGGTGTATGAGCAAAGGGTAAGAAGAGAATAAAAGTTCAATGTCTTATGAGAGATAGTGGGTAGAAGCTTCACATCAATAAAAAGTTTCTATCAGAAAGATTATGAGGGAAGACTCCCCTAGAGGCTTCGGTGGGCACCCAACCACGAGCTCTCTGAATAGCATGGGCTGGACATCAGGGAAAGCTGAACTGTGAATCTGAGCCTTATTTTTTCATTATTATTTTCAATATAATGCAGAAGAAATGGAAGCATCTAGTACCCCGTGTTTCCAACAATGAAATGAGAAGGCCAAAGACATCCAATCTCAAAAGGGTTCTACGGAGCAAGAATCACTAATGAATCCAGCAGGAAGTGAAAAGCAGATTGATTATTGATTGATAAAATATTGATGGCCTGGCCCCATGCCTAACTTAGAGGATCTCATTTATACTGCATGGCAACCTCGTGAGTTCGGAAGGATTGTCCCTCTCTTACAGATCAGGAAGATGAGAATAGGAGGGATTTGTTGAATTCCTCAAGCTCACTCACCTGGTATATTCCAAACCAGAAGTTTGAGCTTAGGGCGACCCACCTTTCAAGGCCATTCTCTCTCCCTCTGTGTCCCTGCACTGGGCAAGAAGGCAAGGCTGCTGTGTATAACTCCGGGTAGGGTGAACCAGGACTAGGACTTTTTAAGCCCAAAAGTAACATTTTGTCATAGGATTCATCCCCAAAGTTGATAAAATTTGTCCGATACATTCTTATTTCTCTGAACAGACTTCGTTTAGTTTCACTTTAAGGAAAGAAGATGTTCATTTCTTTTGCCTTTTATCAAAACAGTAGTTTATGGTACTTTTTCATAGATTCTTTTGTTTTTGTTTTTGAGACAGAGCCTCAAGCTGTCGCCCTTGGTAGAGTGCTGTGGCATCACAGCTCACAGCAACCTCCAACTTCTGGGCTCAAGCGATTCTCCTGCCTCTGCCTCCCAAGTAGCTGGGACTACAGGCGCCCGCCACAACGCCCGGCCATTTTTTGCTTGCAGCCGTCATTGTTTGGTGGGCCCGGGCTGGATTCGAACCCGCCAGCTCAGGTGTACGTGGCTGGCGCCTTAGCCGCTTAAGCCACAGGCGCCGAGCCTTTTTCATAGTTGTAAGTGCAGACCTGGAAACTTTATGTGGCAAAAAATCTTACTCTGCTACCGGGAGGAGGAATTGCAGTGTCTAAGACTGAACTTGAATGAAGGAGTGTGAAAGGAATTGCAAGAAATTGCAGAAGGAATGAGTTTTCTTACGTTCTGGTTCCAAATGTAGAAAACAAAGCAGAACAACTCATCATATCCCATGGTCTTCACATCATTCTCACTTGGAAAAATATGCCTTAACTGATGCCTTTGTAGAAGGTCAGTGGAAATAAACCATTGGCTCACGGTATTAATGACCGAACACAGGGTTGGAAAAAAATTGCATCCTGGGAAACAGATTTGAGGTGAGAATTAGAAAAGAGGCTGTTTCCTGTGCCAGATCATCGGAGATGGTGGCATAAGGTCTGAATGGTGATTTTTCTGTTTAGACTGATACATGTGCTCGAGCACATACAGTCAATTGATGCAATGGTTAAATGCTTCCATTACTTACCCACGGCAGTCACGTGGGTCATTACGGAAGTTCTGAGACACACAATGATCAAGAAATGCAAAATCTGCACAGATGGAAGCCAGCGAAGCCCTTCCAGCGACCCTGATAAGCCGAGCAAGTTGAAACTTGCACAGGTGAATCAGACAGGACGCTGTCGACTGCGTTTCTTGGAAATGAAATAATGGGCCATAACACTTTCCTGGTGACCCACATACCTAACCACACATCATTTGTTGAATCTCTTTAACATAACACGTTTCCTGCTTAGACTCTGGGTACAGTGAGGACTCAGAGTTTGTGGGGACGAGGGGGAGGAGACAACCATCCCCTTGAGACCTGAGGAGAGGGTTGCAGGCACGGTTACAATTATTCAGTTGCAGTTTACTTTTTTTTTCTTATCTTTTTTGAAATAGAGTCTCACTTTGTTGCTCTCAGTAAAGTGCCATGTTGTCACAGCTCACAGCAACCTCCAACTCCTGGGCTCAAATCATTCTCTTGCCTCAGCCTTCCTAGTAGTTGGGACTATAGACAAATGCCACAACACCCGGCTATTTTTAGACATGGGGTCTTGCTTTTGCTCAGGCCGGTTTTGAACCCGTGAGCTCAGGCAATCCACCCGCCTTGGCCTCTCAGAGTGCTAGGATCATAGGCATGAGTCACCACGCCCAGCCAGCAGATCTGCTGTTCTGGGCTGGGCACATGGCTAATGACTGTAATCCTTGCACTCAGGGAGACTGAGGCAGGTGGATTGCCTGAACTCAAGAGTTTGAGACCAACCTGAGCAAAAGCAAGACCCTGTCTCTACTAAAAATAGAAAAAACTAGCCAAAAGTCTTGGTTTACGCCTGTAGTCCCAGCTACTTGGGAGGCTTGAGATAAACAGTTTGAGGTTAATGTGAGCTATGATGCCATGACACTCTAGCCAGGGTGACAAAGTGAGACTCTGTCTCAAAAAAAAAAAAGCCTGCCCTTCTGATGGGCAAATACCCCTTAGACGTCTCCACGTTTACCCTTTGCCACCTGAAATTCATCTTAGAAAAGACAAGGAGCTGGTGGGAACTAAAGGCATGAGAAGTGTGAGAAGAAATAAAATTATGTCTAAAATGACTGGTTCCCTTTCTCTTAATTCCTGTCTGGCCGTATGGTAAACAAGAACAGTCTCTGTCTTGGACAAAAAATCTGTGAGGCATCCTTTCAACTTCTTTTGCCAGAGAAAATAAAACCAGTCACTAAAAACATCTGAGTAAATATGCTGAGTTTCTATTTGATAGAATTCTATAGAGACGTAAGTAAATTGTTCCTTTTTGCTAAAAAGAAAAAGATAGGTATTATGACATTACAAAAGTTGCAAGAAAACAAGTTGCAAGTCATATTTGACAAGCATTCATTTAGGTACTCTGCCTCTTGTAACAGCGGTGCACCTGCAGGGCTTTGTCTTCCTGGGAGGATGACATTTAGCTGTCGCTTTTATGCTAGTAAAGATTAGCTGATAGAATTAGCAACAAATTGTTTCTATTATGGCTTTTAAAAATATTGTTATAATTTTTTTCAAAAAAATGTATTTGAATGTATTCTCTGGAGTAATGCTGAGCTGATATAACAGCAAAATACAATGCTGAGATCTCAGTATACAATGACTTTAAAAATATAGAAGTCTTTTGCTCTCTTACAATCCTCCAGCAATCAGCAGTCCAGGTCAACTCTACGGGGCAGTCATACTTCACACAGGATTCAAACACTCCAGGTCCCTTCTCCTGTGTTGCTTCTGCACCCCTGGGGTGTTGTCATCATGACTGAAGCTCAGTCGCCACCACATTTAGGTTCAGCCAGCAGGAAAAAGAAAGAAGATATGGACCAAGCAGCCCAATGCCTAAAGCTCCAGGCCCCTGAAACTCTACCAGCTAGAACTTGGTGACATTCAGGTGCAAGGAATGCTGAGGTCCCTAGCTATGCAATCGTGCACCCAGGGAAAAGCAGAAAAGAGATTTAGGGGGATAACCAGCAGCCTGTACCATGTTGGTGTAGAGGAAAAGATTTCTTCTCCTCACCCATCCCTAGTCTCATGGCTCAGGCTCTCATAGCAAAAGACAGATTAACAAGAGAAAATCATATGAATTTATTTAATGTAAGTTCTAGGTGACAGGCAGCAGCCCTCACAGTGAAGACCTCTGTGTATTGTTTATGCCAGTTTTGGTGAAGAATAAACAGTCATGGAGTCATATGATTGGAGGATGAAAAGGTGTGATCTCATGGTGCTAAATGATAGACCTTCACAAAGCCTGGTCAGGTTCTCCTGGGGGTCTCTGCATCTTCAGCTCCTTTTCTCCTGGTGTAAGAAAGGCCCCTCTCAAATGAGCATCTTGATCCAGCTTCAGGGAAGGACGGGGGGAAGGTGGGAGGCCTTCCTGCTTCTGCTCTTCCCTAAACTGCCAAAGAACAGTATGTCCTGAACCCCTCCCTGACATAAGAATTCATCATTCAATGTGTATGCTTTAAACAATTTAGACATTTGCACAGTAAAGACCTTTAAGAAGTTATCAAATAACCCAGCTTTCCTAGTGCCTCAGCAAATTCCTCTAAGCTTTGAAGAAATGACTAAAGTCTATGTTAAAATAAATCACCATTTGCCATATAACTTGCAACCAATCCAAACCCAAAAACATAAATGATATCATTAAGAACTAATAAGAATCATATCTTACATGGCCCAGATCACATACTGGCACCCTGCAGGCTGAAAAACAGCCCAGACATATGTCATTAGTGTGGCACAACATATAACTTCTCTTGGGGAAAATAAATGGGAATTTTGACAATATTAGACTGTTATTTCCACCTGGCAATAGACTATGTCCAGCTGAACCAGGTACTAAATCAGCACAGTCCCCCGCACAACCTCCCACCCTGTACCCACACTACTCTGGCCCAGCCTATAGTCATTTGAGCTTTTAAGCCCAGGGTAAACAACCCACTGAAACCTAGGGTTCAACTTTAGTTGTGTGGCAAGAAACATGGTAGGGAAATTAGTAATTAATTATGGATTTCTTCTTCAATTTTTCTAATCTTTTTTTTTTTTTACTTTTTTAAACTACTCTTTATTGCTAAAATCAGTGCTAAGTATTGAGTTGTCAATTTAGACAAAAGCTAGATTTGTTGAGATGGTACTTCCCATCAATATTAAAGGTGATAGTCACATCCATCGTAGCATGACATTAAATAAAACGTGCGTAGCAAGACTCCAAAACATCAGATGACAGAATACTACTCAAGAAAAAATACAAAATATTCTAAAGTCCAAGGCAAATCATTTGTGGCTCTTTCATTGGCTCCTTTAATATCATAGATTGGAATCAATTATAAAAAAAGAGAGAAAACCCATAATCATCATGTTTTTGTATGAATAAGCATGAATACACAAACGATCAATGTTGAGTGTTATTACCGTAAAACTAGAAATGAGGTTTTCAAGCATGATTCAAACAGCACAATTAGGGGAATCACTACATAATAAATTATGCATTTGGTGAAATTAGTGTCATTAATTGGAAGAAATCTTCAGAGGCACAGGCAGAAGGGGAGCACATGACTTCACAAAACATTTAAAGTATCTTGCAATTAGAAAAAAATCCAAGAAAGTTTTAAAAATCTTAAAGAATAAATTCATTGATAAAAGTAACTCATGATGAAAATTGGATTTAAAAAAAAGACTAGTATTGGAATAGTAAGACTAGTATTTATTCTAGTAAGAATAAATATTGGACAGGAGGGAATTAGGCTGTGCCTAAGATAAGCTTTGTCTTTTCTTTTTTGTTTGTATTATTCCATGAATAGTTTCTTCAGCTAAATTTCTTCTGTGTGAGATGACAGACTGAACTGTAACTTAAATCAATCAACTAGTCAAAAAACCATTCTAGGCCAAATCCTTTGAAAATGCACCATAAGCGTTAATTCTAGAGAGTTCAGTTCACATCCCATCGGCTAAAAATTATGTGAGGGGTCTGGTTGTCTGGTCTCCTTGGACTGTCAGAACCTATGCTTTGCCCTTATAAATTTGAGCTGGTGTCTGGTCTTGTTTGGGAAGAGAAATAAATAATATTACAAAACACACGCGAGGGAAATCCAGGGAGGCCATCATTAATGTGCTAAATTATTTCTAATATCTATCACCCTCCTAACTCTGTGAATGTTTTGCATAACAGTAAAGCTGTCTTTATCTACCAAAGTGGAGCAGAGGGAGGAACATTTGCATTTGACTTCTGCTGATAAAAATGAAACATTAAAATGCTATTTGGCAAGTACGCAAAAGCACAGAACGGCAACGCCTAATTCTTTTTTAGATGTAGTTCTTTGCAGAGCCTCCGTAAGAGTGCTCAGTAGGGTGTGACCATATTGCTCCCTGTGCTCATCATATGGTTCGCCCACGCAGACGCCGAATTGTTTTGTGGATGTGAAATATTGTGTGTTACCCCGAGAGCTGTGGAGCCAGTGGATCCAGGAACTGTTGTTGAGACTGACAGTTACATTGTGTTACTGAATAGTGAAACGGCAGAATCAAAAACACAAATGGGACCAGACAGAATGTTCTGACCTTTCAAAAAAAGGCTGATTGGATATGGTGTAAGAGAGCCTTCATCTCCCTCCACAATCCATTACACCTTCCTCAGCTCAGAGATGAGCTTCTCTCAGATTCTTTATGTGAGATTATTTATGGAGGGAGAAAAAACAGGAGAATTGCAGCAAATAGTCACCTCCCTCTGTATAATTTATTCTGGATAGTTATGTTATATTAACACCGTTCAAAGACAATGTTGAGCAAATAGTGTTATCTTTATCAGTCTAAACATATTGCTATTAATGCCTGGACTTAAATTAAAAACTGAAGACAGATGCCCAGATATGGGGGGAGTAATCAATGCTTCCAAACAAATGTCATTTAGATGTCTTTAAACTCACCAATTACCATTTGCAATCGCTTTTCACTATATTGCCAACTTCCTCAGCAACCTAAATATAACATATAAAATGAGCAGAAATGTAGAAGTGATAATTTATCATTTCTTTTTAGAGAATTTTCTACTGAAAGAAGGTTGTCAATAATGGCTTTCTTTCTGATGAAGCACATTCATTGATAAATGTGTGATATAATTATCATTAAAATATAGCGTATATGTTCATAAGTTTATGTTTCAAATGTATTTCCTTTTACTTTATGTATGAGACTACTAAATATCACCATTTAAAAGGTTGATGCTACTCACAGGTGAAGACGTTTGTGATATATTATTAAATCCAGTGTCCTACATGACCTGATACAAGCACCATTCTGGTAAACAAGAGTTTAAAAGAACTGAGATGATTAACATAACACAAACATAATAGTTTAAACTACTAAATTTTTTCTGCAACATTCAAGATGGGCCATGAAGTGAAATTTTGACTGCCATGAAAATTTGAATTCCAACACCCAAATAAAATGGCCAAGATGCTTGTTTTTAATAAAAGCAAAAAAGTTCGTATTCATCCTTACTAAAACATACATTTCTTTTTGCAATCTTTTCTGATCACTTTTTTCTCCCTAGAATAAATGTGTGGACATACAGCAGATGTTTTAAGGGCTCTCTCTTTCTTTTTCTTTCTCTCTTTCCTGTTGAGGATTTCTAGGCTGCCCTTCTGCCTAACAAAAATCTCCTCTGTAAGCTAATAAATTTTATTTCCACCATTTATCATACAGTTCCACCACTAGATTTGTAATATGTGATTTAAAATATGTATTGGATTATATTATATGTAACTATAATATAATCTAATTTTTCTCATCAGATATAGGGACTTTATTTCTTTTCATATTCTTTAAACTTTTGCTTCAGAAGTCTGATCATTTTCCTGGTATTTCTTGCATCTCTGTTCCAAGAGAGGAAAAGCACCTTCTAACTCAATTAGCATGCCAAAGAATGGTTTGGGTTTTGTGCTCCATTAAAGTCAACTAAATGGATGCGCTGCATGTCTTTATCTCAAAAATAAAGCTGAACACTTAAATCCCATGTCTCTTTGCTCAGCTTTTGATCCCACACAAAGCTTTCCCACGTGCAGCCTTTGGATGTAATGTTAACAAAGTCAGTTAACATCAAGCACTGTGATAAAAGGCATGGCAGAATTCCTTGTTTTTGCTCAATCAGTCTGTGTTCAAACTATCAGTTTGATTTATTTGTCCACATTGACCCTTATTCACCACTTAATTATCCTCGTACAATGTTTCAAGAGGCTCCTGACACAAGGAAAAAGACAATCGCCGATGTTCTATAAAACAACGGTTGACCTGATGGGCCCAGATGAAGACCGTGGGTCGAAGGTTGTTTGCTTTTGGAGGAACCCACTTCTCCTGCCTGAGAGCTGCGGCCAGAGCCACTCACTGTGGGTGCCAAGGGCCGACGGTCAAACCACTCATCTGCTTCTCAGGGTATGTGCTGATCGTCACAACAGAGAGTCACAGCATTTCCTGCATTGGCGTCTCCAAATCCCCTGCTATGTTTGGGATGATATTAGAGTTAAGAAGAAAAAAAACCTAACATGACCCAGCACACACAGAGAGAATAATTTCAGCCATGCCCTTATTCGTATATGGTTTCTATTGTATTGGAGATATATTTTCTCCCTTTATAGGAGAAGTTTTAGAATTATAGGCATGAAATCAGAAATAATAAATATTACAAACACTTCACACTGCAGCTAATCTCTAAGCTCCTGCTAACAAATCAGAAAAATTATACTTTTATTAGAAAGCAAACCAGTATCTGTCTCTTATACCTTGCCAGAAATGCCATTTATGGCAATACGTTTCATTTGAAATGAAGTCAATTCTTGCAGAACTTTGGAAATCCGGCAACTGTTCCACATCCGTAGCCATTTAAAAGTCAAATAGAGATATATGATACTTAAAAAAAAATACAAATATTGACATTTATAGAAAGAACAGCACATATAAGTATAAAATTATAATTTTATATTTATGAAATGATTTTCTATTAAAATTTAAAATTCTTTCCTGGCAACTTGAGCCCATATTTGATCTGGGTGCATCGTGGTGCACTTAAATGGTTTTTCCAAGCTTGCTTTGTCATTTTAGTTTTTCACACATTTTCCTCTCTTGTTTAGTATATTCTACATCTTATTAATTTTTTTTCTCCACACTTACCAGTGTAAATGACAGCATACTTGTTCTTCACACATTAAAAATGCTCACCCAATGCTGTTTGAACCCAGTATTAGAAAATCACTCAGGAATTTGTGACCTGACACAGCCTCCATTGTTGATCCTTCTTTTTTCTTGGCCTTTCTTTTAATTTTCAGTTTTTATTTTTTTGTTGTCATTGCAGTTTTGGCTGGGGCCGGGTTCGAACCTGCCACCCTCAGTCTATGGGACCGGTGCCCTACTCCTGAGCCACAGGCATTGCCCTGGCCTGGCTTTCTTACACTGTAATGGGTATGTGATTACAAAGGTTCCCACATAGAAACAATATTATAAGAATTGGATAAATTACAGGTGGTAATTTCAAAATGAAAAACACCAAATATTTCTAAAAACTGTTTGGTAGGCATTTGTATTGCTAAAACCATAACCACCCCCAGGAAACATTTTTGGAAGCCCCTTTAACCAGTGTGAAAACCCCCAGCCTATCACTTTGTACACACCACAACCCTGACGTCTCCTGTCCTCACCCTGAGGAGGGCTGAAATCCCAGCTGAATCTGACCAGTGACCAGTGACCTTCCACCTGATTCTTTACAAAGGGACTAAGCATTGGGAGGCCAATGGCATGCCCTGGGCTCCCCATTCAGACTAGCTGGCAGAGGTGTCCTCATCATCAAGGGCTTCTATCACCTAAGGTTTGGACACCGAGTCCCGAGGTGTGCAAGAGGGTGCGCACCCGAGTGCATGCAAATCAGGGCAGGTGCACCAGTGAGCTACCGCCCTGTACACCCACCTTTGACAAGAGTGGTTCCACCCTTTTCAGTTCTTTGGGTATAAAATGTTTTTCTAGGACAAAGTGTCCCACAACCTTTAAAGAGTTTCAGTTGCTTTTTTTTTCCACTCTGAATGTAGAAGACTTCCAGCTCTGGGATTGCATAACTCTAGGCATAAAATTCTTAGAAGCTGAAAGAATGCAAAGAAACAAAGTAGAATAGGCTAAACCTCAGATGGAAAATGTGCCCTCCGTCTTCAGACGCCACCATCCTTACAGTGGATTCGATCATTTGCTACTGGAGAAACCATTACACCTGCGCCCCTGGCCGCAGATGCATGGAGCTGAGGTCTACGGGTTCCTGTCCAGTAAGAATGCCCATGGGAAGGTGGAGATTCACACACCAGGGCCCTATTCCGGTGTGGATCGCGGTTCGAGAAAGTCCACAGAGCTTCTCTCTCTGCTCCGGCCTTGGTCCCCAATACTAAGGAATTTTCTCTTCTGTTCCACTAGAAATGATAAAAATAAAAATCTGAGAACAATGCAGCATTCTTTCTTTTTAAAAAAGTATTGCTTTCACTGGTTGAGAAAGGAATCGTAAGAGCAACTCCTTTCCACTTAGAAGAATGCACTCATCAGTCCTTCAAACGGCCTGCCTTTCCGACCTAAGCATCGCGCAGGTCTGGCCCGGGTTTCCTCTGCTATTGCCTGCCAGCTCCCCACCCCCCATAAGCCTCTGCAGACAGGCATTACTGGGGGTTGCCTATCCTGGACCCTGTCTTAAAAGCATTTAAAGAAAATAAAACATTGTTTTGTGACAAAAAAAAAGTATTGCTTTATCTCATTCTTCTGCTCAATGTTCCTTTCTATCTGAATTTTTTTTAATCTGAAAAAATAATTTGCTTTCAACTGTCATTGCTACTTATACCTGTTTCCTTTAAAATCAGCTCTGTGTAAAAACTTCATTCCCAACAATCCAAGCAAGTGTAGCATTCTCTCACAGATCTATTTTTGCATCTACCGGTTATTAAAAACAGAATACAAAGGTGAGCAAGGTGAGAAAGAGTCACCAAGAGCCACAGAAATAAGCATGTTTGCCTCAGCACCTGTGCTCAGTGGTTAGGGCGCCGGCCACATACACCGGGGCTGGAGGGTTCGAATCCAGCCCAGACCTGCTAAGCAACAATGACAACAGCAACAACAAAATAGCCAGGTGTGTGGCAGGCACCTGTAGTCCCAGCTACTTGGGAGGCTGGGGCAAGAGAATCGCTTAAGCCCAAGAGTTTGAGGTTGCTGTGAGCTGTAATGCCACCGCACTCTACCAAGGGCCACATAGTAACACCCTGTCTCAAAAAAACAAACAAAAATAAACGCTCTGGGGGAGCCAAGGAGTTAACTAGTTTCCTTTCAATTCGGTGGTGTCATTGTCAGTTAGGCCCTGGGAGAGGGACCAGAGTGCAAACACACATGTGTCCAACTCCCCAGCCTGTGCTCTTTGCCCCCCATTCCATTCCCATGCCTACCCTGATGGCCATCACGCTAAGAAGAAACTTTAGCTCAAAGCACATATTTCTGGGAAATATGCCACAGGTTGAAGGGGGACATGGAAAAGAAGGAAGAAAACGTGGAGACATAAAACTTGCAACCACATATTTGACATCTGATCTTGGAAACCATGCAAAATGGCAAAGTTCCGACCAGAGATGTGGCAAGAAAAGCCAAATTGTTTATTGGTTTAGAACCTTGGTTCTAGCAGGAGGTAGAAATTCAGTGACACTGGACAATGTCTGGAAACCTTTTTGGTTGTTACAATGGGGGACGGAGTGTCATTGGTGTCTGGTGGGTAGAGGCCAGGAATACTGCTAAATGTCCTATAAAGCCCGAGACAGCCACCTGCCACAAAGAACCATGTGACCAAAAATGTCAATAGCACAAATATTTGAGACCCCTGGTTTAAAACAAAAATCCGGTAAGAAAAATAGTCTTCTTCCGCTGTATTGGGTCCTTTTAGGTAACCGCCTGTAACTGTCCCATCAGTATTACCCACTGGTGGTTTGCTCCGTGTACTAATTCTGAATCTCGAGATGGTTAAAATGGTTCTGGGGTGAGAAAATTATGTGTCAATAAATTATGAGGTCTCTAATACTGGAATGAAAATAGCCCCGAGATAATTGATATTCAAAGTATGTGTAGGTTTTAAATCAAAAAAGGTACTAAAAAATTTTAAATTGGGGGCTAAGATAAAATAGTAAAATTTTCTCATGATATTTTTCATCTCTCAATTAGGAAAATCTTAATTCCCAGACTTAGATTATGTGAATTCTGGGGATTTGGGAACAATAGCATCTAAAATAAACCATGGATCACAGAAAAGGATGCTGTAAAGTTAAAGACACAAGTTTAGGATCATTCTAAATCTGTGTGCTGTTTAAAGCCTGTACATTTTGCTCACATTGGCTCCTTCCCCGTAAAACAAACCCTGACTCCCAACAAGATGACACAGTAATAGTCTTCCAAGAACAAAGAGCAGATTTAATAAACAGTTTAATAGTGTGTCAAAAAACAAAACAAGCTTGCGAAGTACATTTGTTAACACACTTCCCAATGCAAACTCCACTGGCTGGCTCCTTGAAAACGGACTACTTATGGAGGAAAAAAAATAAAGACACTTCGTTTTCTTATTTTATTCAAGTCTTTCTAATACAAAAAGGCATTGAGACTGAGTGCTCAGTAGAGTCCATAATGTTGACCCCAAAGTTCAGGATTGCATTGTTAATGTTTGAGCCTCTGTCTGATGGCAGAAGGATCTCAGTCTCCCGGCATCTAATAAGAAGAATCAAGTTGTGTTTTTCATGTGGTGACTCCTATAAGCAAAATTTTAAATACATTTTTAATAAAAATATATGAATGTGTAAAATTTTATGGTTGGTATGGATAGATTTAAAAAAAAAACATTGAAAATGTTCTTCATAGGGAAAATTTATGACCATAAAGTCAGTAAATATCAAAGACTTTGGCCAAGGCACACCAATAAAGCATTCACCTGCTGGGGTATGTTAAAACAGGGCAAGATAAAAGTAAAGTTGCTTCACTTCTTCCCATCACAACAAAAAGGTTGATAAAGAACATACTTGATATCAAACAGAGCTTCCTGCTGGCTTCAGTTACCTGGGAGTTTGGAGCCTGTGGTTTGAATAATGTTCTGCCTACAATGGGAAAGACAGCAGAAGTGTGGAGAGACTGATGGGGCTTCCTGCAGGCTGAGCTTTTAGAGTTCAAACTCATTCTTTATTCTCAAATAGAAACAATAACAAATGTATAAATAAATAGTCACTGATCCTGTGATGTTGCTTTTTCCGTGCTGGGAATTGCATAACAGTTCACTCAGCAGAGGTGAGCTGCCTTCATCAAACTACATTCCAGAGGTAGTTTTTTAAAAACTGGCAAAGAAGAGTTTTCACAATTTCATTTGAAAATAAATGTCTGTACATGAAATTCCTAAAGAAATAGGGTTTAGGCAGTTGGGACACTGAGTAGAGATTATTTGAGGATGAAAAACACAATGTCTTTAGTAGTAATAGACCTCTGCATGCAGAAGTTGTCATTTTAATGACTATAATTTTTGTCTTCTTAATTCTAGAAAATGTTTTGCCAAAGTAATACAATATTAATGTAAAAATTTTGGTTTTCGTCTGAAATATCATGCCTATACTAAAAGTCAATTTTATCTAAAATAAATGCCTGAAATGGCACAAAGATATCTCCATTTGATTCTTGGGTACTTGGCTGTTATTTATCTCACTTTCAAACATATCAATAAAAAGGCTTAGACAATACATTTTATAATTGCCTGCACTGTTTTCTAGTAATTTCTAAACATTCAAATTAAAATTATAACATTTAATTGTCATTCAGATTTTTGAAATCCGTATATATTTCTGAGATGTAACACCTATGCTTTAAGTAACACCTAAAGAGAAAAGCTTTTCTGACAAAGTAATCGTTAAGTTATAAGAAGGTGGAGACAAAGAAAATTCTAAGATTCCAACTGGCAAAGCTTTACAAGCTGTTCTAAGTGACCAGCAGAGGGCAGCATCCTCAACCAAAGCGGTTGTCGTCAGAGTGTAGGGAAGACTGCTCTAATAACACTGAGAACTTCCCAACACACCCTCTTTTCTATTGGGTCATTCAGCCTCTCAAATAAACTGAAAGTCAGATACTAATTTCCTCCTCTCACCCCATTTTCTTAGAAGATACAACCTGATTTTTTTCTTGTTTTCCATAATAATAATCTATATGCACTTTTTTAAAAAACTGCGATCTGTATTTCCATGAAATTCACACTATTACAGGCGTTATCTGCCATATTATGACATCAAAGAGAAAAATGTCCCTTTTAGGTTCTGAGTTTTCAGAATGGAGAAACCTAAAAGTACACAAAAATAAAGAGTAGAACCTTAGGCATAGTGGGCTAAAAAATTGATTAAACCAACAGTTCACACGTGGAAGACTATTTTGAGCACCTCAAAGGCACTGAGATTGGTACAAGGTAATCCAAATGAAAGATGATTTCTGCCATCAAGAAGTTCGCCATCTGGCTTGGCACCTGTAGCTAAAGCGGCTAAGGCACCAGCCACATACACCAGAGCTGGCAGGTTCGAATCCAGTCCCGGCCTGCTAAACAACAATGACAACTGCAACCAAAAAATAGCTGGGCATTGTGGCAGGCACCTGTAGTCCCAGCTACTTGGGACGCTGAGGCAAGAGAATTGCTTAAGCCCAGAAGTTGGACATTGCTGTGAGTTGTGATGCCATAGCACTCTACCCAGGGTGACAGCTTGAGGCTCTGTCTCAAAAAAAAATAAAAAAAAAAGAAGTTCACCATCTATCTGCATGATAGCAAGTCAAGGGCTTCTAACAAAGAGCTTTCTGCATAGTTCTCTGGCATTAGAGAAATAAGAAACTGGTCCTACGGAAGAATGTTTAGGTTATCATCCCCTGGAATGTTCTAAGCCAAGGATGCTCTTTCTGTCTAAGAAAATTCTATTTGCCTTTCAAGACTCAGTTCTCTAAGGAGGCCCCTAATTCTTCTCTCACCTCAGCTCTTAATAAGAGACTAATAAATGACTTAACAAATTAATGAGTGAAATGAATGCTTCTTTGACAGTTCAGGTCACACCTATTTTGCCTGAAGAAATAGGAGGGCACATACTCCCTTGGAAAGGGAGTACCTTTGTACCTCCACCCCCTTCCAAAAAATTTACAAGGTGCTCTTGTTTTATAGTAAATTTCCTTAGAAATTTCCTTGAGAGAGAACTGAGTGACAACCATATAGAGGAAAAAAGAGAAGAAAAGAGGAAAAAAGAGAAAAATAAAAGTAAACTGGATAAGAAAATCAAAAGACTAATTTTTATCCCATCTTGACTATCATCTAACTCAGACAATTTAAACTCCCTATATCGAATATTCTCCACCCACTCCCAACCCCCAGTCCCCTTTCAACTAATAGAAAATGTATTAATTAACACCTTTTCCTTGGGGTATGGTAGAGGAAACAGAAAAAAGGTAAACGTTAATAATTCATAATGTTTAGAAGAATGAAAAATGAACCAACTATTCTTATATGCTTATTACATCTTGTCCATCTTCAAAGTGCCTTGTATATGCAATATTATTTTGTTTCCGAAATTTTTCTAAGCTGCATTGTTCCTGTACTGAAGATAAAGAGCCTAAAATTCAAAGCTGCTCCATTTTCCCCCAAAGTGGCAAAACTAATAAATAGTGGAGTAGAGTTTTGCCACAGCTGAGGTCAATTAAGTTTGTGAACTCATCCAAGAAAAAAATTGTTTTGGAGGGTGGACTGCGTGCTGGAATTGGCACACAGCTTTCCAAAGAAAGTACTTCAGAGGTGACCATGGCGCTATTCAGCAACAAGGTAGGTAGGGCTTCTTCTAGGAGGAGTTCATGAACTTAATTGTCTGACCTTGTTTATACTGAGATATGTTAACATAAGAATAAAATGCAAGATTTCTAAATGCAATTTTCTCATGATTTGAAAGATCTCTGAGAAAGTACTATAATTAGATTAAGTTTACATGTACAGTTACTACCATGATTAAGAAAAACAATTTTTTTCATGCATACAGCAAATAATTACTGAATAAGTTCTTATACCAAGAAGTGGGATACAATGGAATAGTGGGTAGGAATAGTGCCCATCTTAGGGAGATTTCACTGCAGGGACATAAATACACAAAGAATTAATTCTTTTTTTTTTTCTTTCTTTTGAGACAGCCTCAAGCTGTCACCCTGGGTAGAGTGCGGTGGCATTATAGCTCACAGCAACCTCCAACTCAAGCGATTCTCCTGCTCCCGCCTCCCAAGTAGCTAGGACTACAGGCACGCACCACAACACCCTGCTATCTTTTGGTTGCAGCCATCATTGTTGTTTGGCAGGCCAGGGCTGGATTTGAACCTGCCAGCTCTGGTGTATGTGGCTGGCTCCTTAGCCGCTTGAACCACAGGTGCTGAGCCAACACAAACACTTAATTCAATAGGGTAAATACTTGACAGGGGGTACAGGATGCACTGGTAGAAGAAAAAATGACTTCTGAACTTGGAGAGTACAGAAAGATTTAACAGATCAGTAGAAATGAGTCAGGTAAAAACTGGGTGGGAGTAATCCTGAGAAAGGAAGCAACGTGAGTCCCAAAATAGGAAAATATACACAGCCTGGCCAGACTCAGCCAAGCCCAGCCAAGCCTGAGGGTGACCTGTTGTCTTTATGGGACATGGACAAGAAATAAATGTTTGTTTTGTTAAATAACTAAGATTTCAGAATAGACCGTGCTCACAATAATTGCTGACTAATCAATCAGGTAAAATACCATGATAATCCTGGTGAGAAATGATTATGGCATGAATTAAAGTAGTGACACTGAGTTTCGGAGATTTGAAGACTATTTAACAAATAAAAATTTTAAAAACTTTAGTAATCAATTACAGGAAAAGTAGAAAATATAGAAAGAATGAATCATGACATCCACACTTCTGGTTCAGCCACTAGGGAACAGAAGCAGAGACTTAGAAAATTTAAGTATTGGATGTTTTAATGTGTGCATAGAAAATAATATCGAACACTGACAAATGTTTGTATACACATATGTGTGATTGTAATTATTAAAGTGACTATCATCCATCTCTATTAAGCATCTAACAAGTGAAAATAAGCTTAATTCGCATAAAAAGAGGTTATTACACTCAAGAATGACATTTGTGACTCAAAAGGTTGTTAGATATTAGAGGTTGTTAGATATTAAAATGCATTATCCATGGTGTTCAAGGAATTTTCTTTTACAGGATATATTTAGTTCCAGATTAGGCATGGAATTTTCAAAATTAATTATGAAGGAAGATCTTTTCTAGTGGTATAATTTTACTCTGTTCTTTCCTATTCTTCAATGACTTTGATTAGGTTAATTTTATCTCTCTGGACTTCCATTCCATCAACTATAAAACCAAGAAATGGGACCAAATGATTTTCAAAGAAACTTACATTTTAGAAATAGCAAAATAGAAAGCCCCCAGTATCACAAAACATTATCAGGTAAACAGCCTGAGGTATAAAAAGGTCTATGGGATCTTTGGCAAAGATGCCTCTAACGTATCCTTCTGTGTATCAATACTGATATTGATTCAGGGGTGTCCAATCTGTGGCCCGTGGGCTGCATACAGATTGTTTGAGGACTTTTTTTGCTTATCTGTGGTATCCTCAAAAAGTATGCACAGACCTTTTTTTTTTTATATATATACCAGCTTTCGTTAGTGCTTGTATATTCAATGTGTGGCCCAAGACAATTCTTAAATCTTCCCATATGCACCAGAGAAGAAAAAAGGACAGACACCCTTACAAGAGAAGTTGTTCTTTTTAAACCATAGGTATGTTCCTTTTCTTACAAGGAAAAAATTAAAACCTAGTTTTTACATAATTAAAAAAAATTTTTTTGCATAATTAAAATGCATTGAAAAATGTAATTTCCTGTAACCTTTTTTATGAATACAAATTCCATACATTCAACGCCTTAATCCTCACTCAAAGTGCCAACGGAATTCGGCTTCACAGTTTAGTCTAAATTGCTATACTTTGCCTTGGGGAAAGTATTAGGGTAAACAAAATCTACTTATGACTTTCGACCTAAGCTAGCATAAAGCACATTAATAAAAAATAATCATAATTCTTGAGTTTGACAATTGAGCTGCTTGTATAGCTTTGTAGGTGCTTTAAGTACAATTTAACAATTTAACATTATTAAATGAGACTTTGCTTACAAAAGTCTGGCAGATAATAAATCTTCAAAAAAACTATGGATTATTATTAATAGCATTATTGTGCCACGTCTGTTGTGAAGCATCTGTAAATGCAGGTAGTTCTGAGTTTAATCACAAAATAACTGAAAGCATAAATTGCCAATCAGTTAACATTTATTGGGTAGAGAATCCTACAAATTCAGACACTGTAATGCAGTTAACATTTATTGGGTAGAGAATCCTACAAATTCAGACACTGTAATGCAGAAGGGAAGGAAATCAGTGTTAGAAAACAGACCATGCCCCACGAGAGTCAAAAAGGAAGTTAGGCTGCAAAATGGAAAAAAAAAGAAACCAACCCAAAAAACAAGAAGGTTTCTGATCACAGAGTTCCTCAAATCCTAAAAATAAATAAGAACATGCTGACTCTTAATCTATCAGCTAAAGATAAAGCAATAGGTAGTCTAAAATGCAGAGATTGGGGGTGGTACAAAAGGCTTGTAACCATGAATTATGAAATAATTACTTAAACTATCACCCAACATTCATCACTCTTGTGGGGGCAGAAAGGTGAGATACCCTTCCTCATCCTTCATGGACGACTCTCCTGTAACTGAAGACAGATTAAGAAGAGAAAAGGGTAACAGATTTATCAAAGTTTTATGTGACAAGGCAAACTTCAGAAACGAAGACCCAAAGACCTAGAGAAAACTGTCCATTTTTATGCTTAGTATCGATGAAGAATTGGCAGCCATGTAGAAATGTGTTGAACAAAAGGGTGTGATCTAAGTGTGATAGACGGGGGGATAGACCCAGGAAGGTCTGTGGTCAGCTCCTTCTGGGCCTCTCTGTGTCGGGTCCCCCCCCCCCCAGTATGGGGCAGCGCTCTCTGGATAAGGATTTTTAAGGAAAGGAGAGAATAGCCTTTCTAGGTTCTACCACTTGCTTTGGGATGCTCTAGTTTCTTGGAGAAGAGGAAGTCTGGTCTCTGTGACATGCTTTGAGGGGAGAAAGAGCAGTGGGAGACAGGAGGACAAGAGGTCGGAGAGCCCTCGCTTCTGAAGCTCTCTAGTCTTATGTATTCAAAGTACTCAGCACGCCAAGGAACCGTACCCAACACCCTGCGGCAAAAGAGCCTCATAGAGGATATTTGCAAGTCACAGACTTAGTAGGAAACAATCTGTTTGAGCTAAAAGACAGCCGGTATGTAACTCTGGACATAGCAGGTACTCAATAAAAACGTATTGAATGATGGACTATTAGGGTGAAAAAGTCTCAATGCTATAAAGGAAAATTAAGTACTGTTTTACCTGATTGGCCCAACATATATCCTGCGTGGACTAATTAGAGTAATGACCATACTCAGAGGATTCCACCCTGGTAATTATTTGTAAGCAAGTTAACATTTTCTTTTTAGTGAGGGGAGGGGAAAAACAATGCTTATTTCGGGTCTTATTCTCAGTTTTATGATATAAAATACTGATATTAGCTTTTGTACCTATATATGTACAATAATACCAAACGATTATAGTGCATATATGTTCCATGGCACTATTCTAAGCACAATTATATATGTGTATAATTTTCATTTAGTTCTCACAAAAACCCCATCAGGTAGGTACCATTATTAGTCCCACCTTACAAATGAAAAAACTGAGGCACAGAAAGGTTAAGTAACTTACTTAAGGTCACACAGCTTAATAAGTGATATAAGCACAATTTAAATATAGGCAGTTTATCTTCATTATCTGTGCTCTTAACCAAAATGCTATCATGTCTCTCCAATAAACTAATTAACATTTATTTCATCCTAATCTTTCTCATAAGACTGAAAGCCCCACTAAGGCAAAATATAACCACTAAAGCAGTTGTTCTCAACCTTCCTAATGCCATAGTCCTTCAATACAGTTCCTATGGGTCACGGCTCACAGGTTGAGAACCACTGCACTACAGCCTTGTTAAAGAAAAATCTGCTTTTAACAGAGCTCAAGCCTAAGCTCAATTCCACGTATCCTTTCATCTTATAATAGGAAAAATAAAATGGAAAATTTACGTCTACATTAAAGATTTTTTTTTTTTTTGAGACAGAGTTCCACTACGTCGCCCTCAGTAGAGCGCTGTGGTGTCACAGCTCACAGCAACTTCAAACTCTTGGGCTTAAGCGATTCTCTGCCTCAGCCTCCCAAGTAGCTGGGACTATAGGCACCTGCCACAATGCCTGGCTATTTTTAGAGACAGGGTCTCACTCTGGCTCAGGCTGGTCTCAAACCTATGAGCTCAGGCAATCCAGCCACTTTGGCCTCTCAAGTGCTGGGATTACAGGCGTAAGCCACCATGCCCAGCCCTCATTTATTTTTCTTGTTTTTTTTCCTTTTTATTTTTTTTTGAGACAGAGTGTCACTATGTTACCCTCAGTAGAGTGCTCACCACAACATGTCACAGCTCACAGCAACCTTCCAACTCTTGGGCTTAAGCGATTCTCTTGCCTCAGCCTCCCAAGTAGATGGGACTACAAGTGCTCGCCACAGCACTCAGCTATTTTGTTGTTGTTGTTGTAGTTGTCATTGTTGTTTACTAGGCTCGGGCCAGGTTTGAACCCACCAGCCCCACTGTATATGGCTAGCGCTGTAACCACTGAGCTACAAGCACCAAGCCCTTTATTTATTTTTCTAATAAAAATTTTGGATGGAAGAAGATGAAAATTCCAGTCCAGAGATTAGTGAACTCTTGTAATGTCTACCTCAGCAGGGCTTGGAAAAGAAATGAGCTTCACTCACAACTGAGTCCAAAACAAACTAGAAATAGGATATAAGCACAAAAAAATTACTCTCCTAAGCATCTTTGTGTTGGGAGAGATGTCCTATAGAGGGAATCCACTGATGGGGGACAGATGTATCTCTTTTTCCATAGGTATATTTTCTAAGTTTTTAGACAGTTAAATACATGCATTTGAAAAATTGGCAGAAGTCTATAATTTCTAGGCATTCAGAATGAGAGTAAAAATAATAGTGTGGGGGAAAAGAAAGGATATTAGGTTCATGACTGTGGTCCCTATAACAAAAGACAGAGAAATAAGAGAAAAGCATACAAATGTATTAATAAAAATGCTGCATGATACAAGAGCCTTCAGAAATGAAGACTAAAGGGACAGGCAAACTTGTGTGTAATTTTATGCTTCAGATTGAGGAAGAATGGACAGTCATGGGGAAGTGTGATTGGAGAAAGGGGCCACAATCTAATGGTAATAACTCAACCAGGCCTGGTTGCTGAGATTCTTCTCTGTGTCTTCAGCAATGAAGATGTTCCTTTCCTCTGAGTCTGGGAAGGTTTGTCTTGAATAAGGGTCTTGGGACCCACTTCAGGGGAAGATCAGGAAATTCTTTCTAGGTTTTCTGGTCTGCTTTAGGAAGAAGTTCAAAGAGACTTTCCTGCTTCTGTTACCAAGGACTTGACACTTGTCCCCAAGGCCACATCAGAAAAATGGGACAAGTGGTTTGAGGAGAATGAAAAAGAAATTCATTACTTTGCCAGCAAAGGAGGAAAACGGCAGACGGTGTTCTCAAAATCCAAATTCCTGATTCTGAGCAAAAGCCCGGAGCTTTTAATGTTTCTAATTAGTTCCATAATCCTATCTGGGGCAAAAAAAATCTTGTGACCTCTGCCTGGACTAATTTCATCTTTAGTAAGACAATCTGGTGATCTTTGCCAAGATAAAGAACAAAAGACATTGCCCTTCCCCTCCAACCACTGGCCTGATGCAGGAGGGATGTAGGTTTTAGTTCTCCCAAAAGGGTAAGAAGGTTTTGAAGAGACAGAAAACATTTTTACACTCCCTCCCCCTTTTAGGTCATTCTCTCTGATACACTTCAGCGATTTAGTCAATTTCCCTCAGCTTAAAATATTTAGTATGCCCAGGTGCCATATTTTGGGTTAGCATGACCTGAACTCTATTATTAGTTTTGATCTGATCCCTTTCCATAGCAGTTTGAAAAACATCAGGAAAGAAGAAAACAGTTCCATGTTAAGGGTGAGGGAGTGGGAGGTGATACAGAAGAGGATTAGAAACTCTTAGTCACTCCTCCCAAAAACTCAGGCTTCAAACCTGGTCAAAGATCTGTTTTCACGTGGCTTACTGCGCCGTAGGGTATAGGAAAGCTTAGAGAGCAAGTCATTATTCATTTCCAGAAGAAGAGGTTAAACCCTGAATGCTCTTGTTTGATCCTGTCTGAAAAGTTACCCATCTTATTCCTGCTTGGAAGCTGGGCTAGTCAGGGATGACACACTCCAGCTTCGCGATCAGGCCTCCCATGGTTCAAGGACAAAGGGAATGGCAGCCTTCCAGCCAAGCACATACATTTGCAAACTGCTGCCAGTCAGTTCCCAAGGCCAGAGGCTGGCCCATGACAAAGGAGACTGAACTGCAGACTCTCCCCGCATCTCAGGGAAAGCTACAGGATTCCTTCTTTAGAAAACTGCAGACCTCATAGTTATGAAGGATTGGGGGAATAACTCAATCTTTCCTCTCTTTTCCATGATAAAAGAAATACTTTTATTAAAGACATACTTTTAAGAGCTTCTCACCTATGTTTCTTAGAAAGCAAGGAAAGCTGAAAAAGAGCTATCTCTCAAGAATTAGACCTTAAAAACACACTCGCTTTGGTGGGTTTGCTTGGTTACACAGAGATTAGAAGCTTGTGAGCATGACTTTCAGATATGTTTGATTCTTAAATCTATTCACAATAAGGTAAGATTTCATCAAGATCTTAGTGTTTAATTAATTCCATCACTGCCCTTCTGAAGCGTCCAGCCATACCCATGAAAGCCTGCCAAGATCAAAGAATTTACCCCCATGGAAATGGTAAGATATGCACCCTGCATATACCCTATACAATGAAACTTCTCTTCCTAAGTGTGCTTTTCCTTCTTTCTTTTTCTTTCTTTCTTTCTTTCTTTCTTTTTTTTTTTTTAATTTCAGGTTAATGGGAGGGTACAAACAACCAGGTCACAATATTTGAATTTGTTAGGTAGAGTCCATCTTGTAGTTGTGTCCCTCAAGTATGCATTTCTGAGCATTTCGGCCTTAGAGAATATCAAGAGTTACTTTGCATGTCATCTAGCCCACACTCAAGAGGAAGGGGTTGGCTAAGATGTGAATACCCAGAAGGCAGGGATGGATCAGGCCATCGGAGAGTCCAGCAACCACTGGCAGGCCGTATGAGCAGAACTCCAACAGGAATAGCCAAAAGCACTTAGGAGTCTGGTAAGAATCAGACGTGGCATTTCCCCTACAGCTTAAATTCTCATTGTCAAAACTGTATATAATGAGGGTGGCATCTGTGGCTCAAAAGAGTAGGACACCATCCCCATATATCAGAGGTGGCGGGTTCAAACCCAAAAACTGCAAAAAAAATAAATAAATAAACACGGTATATAATGAGAATTGGTTATTGTATTAATATCATTCTATGCCTGTTGATTAGAATGTGAGCTTGATCATGTAGGTATCAACACCAAGTGCCTAAGGCTGTAGCTCCCCAGGAACACACAGCTACTTTTTTTAGGTGGCTAGAGATTATTTGAGACCAGTTGAGCATTCCTAATCTGAATATCAGATGTCTGAAATGCTCTAAAAGCCAAGGATTTTTGAGCACTGACATGATATCACAAGAAGAAAGTTCTACACTGACTTCATCTGACAGGTTGCAATCAAAACACTGCCAAAACTTTGTTTCATGCACAAAGTTACATAAAATACTGTGTAAAATTACTTTCAGTATATGTGTATAAGGTGTATATTCAGAAATTTGTGTTTAGCCCCAATATTTCATTACATGTATGCTAATATTCCAAAAAAGCAAAATAATCTAAAACCTGAAAAACTTCTGTTCTCAATCATTTTTGACAAGGAATATAGTAAACCTGAATTTATATTAATTTTGTGCTTTTTTTAAAAAGTAGGTTATTTGGAAGTAGGTTTTTTTTAATCAAAAAGTGAATTATAAATAATAATGGTCTAGAAATTTATTGGTTTTATTATGGCTTAAAGTGCTATTCCTCATACTCTCTGTAACATTTCATTTTTGGTTTTTAAGTTTTCATTAACCACTTTATTATTTTAGCTCATTGTAAAAAAATACATAGCGGGGAGTGGTGGCTCATGCCTGTCATCCTAGCACTCTGTGAGGCTAAGGCTGGTGGATTGCTCGAGCTCAGGAGTTAGAGACCAGCCTGAGCCATAACAAGATCCTGTCTCTTAAAATAGCCAGGTGTTGTGGCAGGAGCCTATAGTCCCAGCTACTTGGGAGGCTACGACAAGAGAATCACTTGAGCCCAAGAGTTGAGGTTGCTGTGAGCTGTGACACCACCACACTCTACCAAGGGTGACAAACTGAGACTATCTAAAGACTTTAAGAACTGAATTTTCTGCAGGAAAAATAACTTTTTTAATGAGCTTCTAAAACCTTCTCATTTCTAATCTCCTTACTCATCCTCCCCATGGAGAGAAATATTTCTGTGAAACTTTTGGGAATAACACATGGCTTCTTAGGAGCCAAATGATCACATGATAGCACAAAAGACTTTAAGAAATCCCTTCCTGAGTGAGATATCCCCTCTCTGTAATCCCTTATTTCTCCAAGGTCTATCTTTAATCCTTCCTCCCCCATCTTTAATTACATAAGCCAACACCAAATTTTTCTTTATATATGAAATTCTGTTACACTTAGTTTTTTTATCCTGTAACATAGCACTTAAACCTTTTTTATGTCATTTGTTTCATGGCGTCAATTTTTTCTCTACAAGGAGAAAAGCACTTAGAACTCTGTACATGTGGAAGGTAGAAATTGCCTCAATTCCATATTCTGCCCCCACACACCACTTCCCACGCTAGTGTGACATTTTGATCTTTTTTGTTCTTAATTAAACTTTTAATGTCAAGAAAATTATAGACTCACATAAAAATGTAAGTGATATTACAGAGAAATCCTGGTACTCCAAACCATTTCCCACAATGATAATATCTTGCAAAACTATAGTACAATATCCAGCTTATTGGATGTGTCGATCTTTGACTGGACTGTAACCAACTTTGAACATAAGATCTATTTTTGTACTCATCTCAGGCTTCCTTCCCGTTCACTTTATGCCAATCCTCCCCACCCCCCACAGCCCCCACAAACACAAACACATTCCCCTAAAAAAAGCCTACTGAAGTAGTTTACAATTACAGTGATCTGGCCTAGAATTTATAGCAAAAAACAATTTACTGAGAAATGAATCTCATGCTAGAAAAATAAATGGTGGCTCCAACACCCAGAGCCTACACAGGCTTGACTGCCTGGAGCCTTTTATCGCTTTCCACCACGCCTCTATTTACCAAGCAAAGAACACTGTCCAGTACCTGGTAATCAGATGTGCTTTCTACCATTGTTCTCCCCTCCCAAACCCAACAAAAAAACCCCATAAATAAAAACATAAAGGAAAGGAGAACATTTCACCTCTCCCAAGCCAGGGAAGCTAGAATTCTGCCAATAAAGTTTATTCTTTCTGCTAGGTAGTTTCAGCGAGTACCAAGTTCATTCAGGAAAGCTCTGCCTGGGCCTTCTCAATCATGGCCCCATTCTAAGACCTGAGGAGCCTGCCAGCCTCTACACTTACCTGGGAGTAACAGAGACACAACTAACTAAGAAAGTAAATTAACTTTGTTTATTTACTGGGAGGAATTAATGATTTCTAACACATTTTTAGGTTATTTGGTGTTTTGCCAATTTTAATCCCATCTGTAATATCTCCTTTCCAAAACTCAAACAGTCTGCGTGTTTTATCTCATCTTATTTCTGCAATCTGTGGGTTTTAATCTCTGTTAGCTGAATTTCCCAGGCATTGAGGAAGTTAAGGAGTTGCAGGAGCCAAAACACTTGGCATAACGTGTCAGTTGGCATATGCAACCCAACACACGTGTGGTGGGCACTTGCTTCCCGCGAGGTGCTGTGTTAATTATCTGGACATAAAGATGAGGAAGATACAAGTCCTATCCTCAAAAGGCTCACAATCTCTGTGGGAGATACGCCCACAGACGAACCACTAATACTACATACGGCCACAGTGTGCCAAGTGATTTGACAGAAGGGAAAAGCAAGGGCTGAGAGGCAAAGAACTCCATTCTGCCTGGAGATACTAGGAACTTTCTCTAAGACAACCACGGAGTTTTATTAGGCAAAGAAGATGGGGCTGTTGCGCCGAAGAAAAACTAGAAATAGTTGGATTTGGTTTTAGACTCAAAATTTAATCTGACTTTTCACCCCATGAAGTTTTAATAATAATAAAACTGTAACTGAGGTGTCTTAACCATGCGTAGGACTATCCGGCATTCCATGAAGTATTAAAAGTAGAATGATGTCTCATTTAGTTATCGTGTTAGTAAGCATTCCGTAAAGATCTGAGCTGGAGGCTAAGATAGGCTGGTGCACAAACCCAGATGTATCTTTATTTTTCCTTCTAATGAGCTACCCGAGGTAACAAGGTTAGACTCAGGGAGACCCGAGAGCTTCTGGAAACTAAACTTCTCCTTTTACACACCAGTAAACGGGCAATTAGAAATAGATTTCACACCAGAAGCCAAGTCTTCTGAGACGTGCTGGAGTCCCCACCCGCTCAGGTTCCTCCTTCCAAGCTTCTTCCCCCAGTGTGAAACCTGCGTGAGAACAGGATTTTCATCTCCTTCATGCCCTGGTAAGCAATGCTTGGCCCACAGGAAGCCCTCTAGAGTTCCTCAATGAATGGACTTATTTTTTCTTCCCAGCATTCAATTATTTTCATTTATCAATGTGGCTACAGCTGCACGATCCTTCCCTGTGTCACTTCATCCGGCTCTGGGTAACCAGGCTGCCGCTGTCACACTCGTCACTAGGCTGAGCGGTCCCCTCCGGGGATCTAACACAGGCACTTTCGGTTCCTTTCTCACAACTCCATTTGCAGCTCCCCTTTTATTTCTAATCGTCTTGATAATATCGACTCTTTTCTCATTCTTTGAAAAACGCTCCAGGGAAGAAACAGTAACTTTATAAACTCTCACCCACCTCAAGGATTATATTATAAAAATAGAAGCACTAACTTTTAAAATTTAAAATATTTTAATTATATATGTATATGTTAAGATTATTAAACTTTAAATTTTACATACCTTTTTAAAAGCATATTTTCTTGACATTCTACAGGACATCTGCTTCTAACGGTAACCTACTCTGATAGGTCATTCTCTTCAATGGAATCCTTCAACTGTCCGAAGAATGGTGTTGTATCACCTTAATATTCTATACCTTTAATTTCATGCTATATTACAGTTTCATTCTAACCATCTCTATTAGCTAGAAATCTAATGCCTGGTTTGCTTTCATTCTCCCTTATTTCATTCCCAAGAGTCTCAACAAGTTAACTGTGTGGGCACTGAGACGTCTTACAAATTATCACCGTCCATGGTATACACTCAGCCGCAAAAAGGATAAATTAATGCTTTTTACAGCAATTTGGATGAACTGGAAACCATTAGCAGCTTGCTTTTTAAGACAGAGATGCTAGATGTTGAGAAAGAGGAGTAAGTGTAAATAAATCTTATCTCTCTGCACTTTACAAGATATATAGGGATCAAAACCAGTGTGGAACTAAATCAAAGTTGCCCACGTAGTATCTACCTATTCATCCAGAACATTTTTATTACGAGCCTCTGTACACCTGATAAGGTCGAGTGCAGAGATAGAGTCGGTAAAATCCACGTCCTCATTGCTTTTTCTCAGAGTTTCCCTCTAGTGTGTTTAGGTGCAAGAGATGGGGAAGACTTGCGTGAAGGTTTGGAGAAATGAAGAGGTCTGAATATCACAGAAACACAGTTTTAAACTACGCACTGCACACCTCTCCTCTGTTAATAGCAGCTCCCGGGACATTGCCAGCCTGTGTCTCTTTCTGACTCTCTCCACCTCCCTCCCTTCTCTCCTTCAAAGTGTTCACTTATAGGTTTTTAGCATATTCCTAAGTTTGTAGTAAGTTTGTACTACATTTCAGAACATTTCATCACCGCAGAAACAACTTCATCCCCACTGGCAATCACTGTCCGTGCCTCATGCCCTCCCAGTCTTGGCAAACACAGTCTACTTTCTTTCTCCACAGATTCGTCTGTTTTGGACATTTCGTGTAAGTGGAATCACACAATATGTGGACTTTTGTAACTTTCTTCTTTCACTTAGCATAATGTTTTTGAGGTTCATCCCTGTTGGAGCATATATCAGTATTTCATTCTTTTTATCACTGAATAATATTTTATGGTACGGATGTACCACACTTTGTTTATTCATTCATCAGTTGCTGGATATTTGGGATTTTCCAATGTGGGGATATTATGAATTGTGCTCCTATAGACGTTGGTGTGCAAGTTTTGCGTAGACAGACATATATTTTCAATTCTCTTGAAAACTGAAGAGTGGAATGGCTGGGTTGTATGGCAACTATGTTCAACATTATAAGGAACTGCCAGACTCTTTTCCAGGGTAGCTGCACCATTTTAAATTCCCACCAACAATGGATGAGAGTTCCAGTTCCTCCATACTCTTGGCAACACTTGTTATTGTCTCTTTTAAAAAAATAATAGCCATTCGAAGGGGGGTAGGTATGTTGTGATTTTGATTTGCATTTCCCTAACAACTAATGATGTGGAACGTCTATTTATGGACTTATTGGTCATGTGTATATCTTCTTTGGAGAAATGTTTATTTAAACACTTTGCCCATTTTTTAGGGTTAATTATCTTTTTATTGTTGAATTTTAGGAGTTCTTTATACATACTGGCTAAAAGTACCTTATCAAATATATGATTTCCAAATACTTTCTCCTAGTCTATGAGCTATATATATGAAAGGTTTTCATTTTAATGAAGTTCAATTTACATATTTTCTCTTTGGGTTGCTTGAGCTTTAGAAATTATTGCTTGATGCACGATCACAAAAAATTTATATGTACTTTTGTGCCTAAGAGTCTTTTTCACTCTTATGTTTAAGTCTTTGATCTGTTTTGAGTTAATTTCTTTATATGTTGTGACTTTATTCAAATGTGTTTCTTGTTGTTCAGATCTTTTTTTAATCTTTAAATTCCTCCATGGAAGAAACTGCCTCTTCACTAATTTCTTGTTCATGTCAAGGATTATATGGAAATTCATAACTGATTTAAAAACATTTGTACACAAAAATTTTTTAAAAAAACCCTCAGCTGGAAATAACATAGTCGACAAGGTTCACTGTATTTCCTTTGCTTATCCACTCTTCTGCCTGTAGACTCAATTCTAACTTGACTGACTTGTAGTTAGCAAGAGCACCTGCAGGAAGGTTTGCAAAAAGATCTCAAGCTGTTTCTCAGAATGCAGCGTTTCATTTTCATTATCTAGTCATCTAACTATAAGCACAACAAAAAGATATTTGCCTAATAAGCCTCATTCGTACAAAGGAATAGAAAAAAGGGAACAGCTTCTTACAATCTCAGGCAGCTGAAATTAGTCTAAGAATATGATCTGAGTTATAACAGAGTGGAGAAAGTGGATGTTTTCCTAACACAGTCATTCACAGAGTACTTCCCCTACTCTTGAAGGACGCGCTGGTTTCTACTAAAATATTATCCATAACCACATCAGCCACATACAAATAAAGGAGTTGCATCAGTGATCGTTGCTATACTTATTTCTGGGAAATAGTTAAAAATATAAAACTCATAATTATCTTAATTGCATTTTAGTTTTGACTCACGGTTTTTCAGACAAGTCACACATAAAAGTAGCTGCATCTGCAAGACTCTTTACAGAAAGCACATTGACATCATGTTGTCCAAATCCATTTTTTGACAACCATGAAAGTAGACAAAGCCAGCATTATTATTTCTGTTTTCTAGAGGGCAGAGTTACTAATTGGTAATACATGTTAAAAAGCATTTAGAATAATTGGAGTGTAAACTAGGCCTATTAGCCAGATTTATTGCCAGTTCATCATCTCATTATCGCATCATATTTCCTTGAGATGTTTTAAAAACTAATACAATTTTGTAGATACAATTGGACTCCTACTACTCTTTCCTCAGTTCCATTTCTTTTTTGTCCTCGTGACAGCAATCTTTTGGTGTTTTATCACTTTTCAGCAAATCATTCTTAAGGATATTTTCACTATATACAGAGGGTGCCAAAAAATGTATTCACTGTGTAAGCAAGAAAAAACTGTATTAAAATTGTAACACTCAAGTCATATTTGACTTCTGCAATTACAATAGGTGCTCAAATGTGACCTGTATTCATCTTTTTTATTGGTATATATCACATATTGTGATTTTAATGTAGTTTTTTCCTTTCCATTTCATGGCACATTCTGTACATATACATTCTTAAACTATGTATAGTATTGTGTTAGAGCTTTTTAACTGTTATGGCACCATACCTTAAGTGTTATTCTTCGGTTTTCTTTTTCATCTCAGCATTATATTTTTGACATGTAATTCATGTTTTTGTTTTTGCTTTTGTTTTTGAGACAGAGTCTCAAGCTGTCACCCTGGGTAGAAGAGTGCTGTGGCATCACAGCTCACAGCAACGTCCAACTCTTGAGCTCAAGCGATTCTCTTGCCTCAGCCTCCCAAGTAGCTGGGACTACTGCCACAACGCCCGGCTATTTTGTTGTTGTTGTTGTTGCAGTGTCATTGTTGTTTTAGCTGGCCCCAGGACGAGTTTGAACCCGCCAGCCTCGGTATATGTGGCTGTCACCCTACCTATTGAGCTATGGGCGCTGCCAATGCAATTCATGTTTTTCTAATTCACTTCTAACTACTCTCCAATTCTGTTGAATGAGTAGAACACTATGTATCCCTGTTCCTCTTGCTAGACTTTTAGGTTCCTTTCAAGTTGCTGCTATTGTTAGCGTAAATGATGCAATGACACACATTTCTATATATGTCTCTGAAGCAGTTAGGCAAAAACCTCCCTAATGTATAAACCTAGAAGTGGAAAATCTAAGTCAAAGGACATGTAGCTCTTTAATTTTATTGCTTTCCAAAGTGTTGGTACTACTTTTAATCCTACCATTGTGTGACAACTGTCATTTCCCCACCTTTTCAAGATTTAGCTTCACCAGATTTTTTTGTTTGTTTTTTACAAATCTACTATTTATAAAATCATATCTCACATGTAGTTTATGAGTTGCGTTTTTTGATTGCCCATGAAATTGAACATCTTTTCATTTGTTTATTGGTTGTCCTAGTATGTTTGGGCTGCTGTAACAAAATACCACAAACTGGGTGGCGTATAAACAGTAAAATTTATTTCTCGTGTTTCTGGAGGCTGGGAAGCCCCACACTCTTAGATTGCCTCAGTCTCTCCAGGATACTGTCCTATCCACCAACCCAGTTAGTCAGAGAAAACAGCTGCTTCCAGGAGCATCCAATACCCATTCATCCCCCCAACAACCTCTTCTTCCCCCAGCCCAAGAATTCTAAACCACTCCTGGGTCAGAAGGCTGCTCTGCTCATCACACATTGATCTAAATCTAAATTATTTTGTGAAAAAACTTCATGTCCTGGGACAGTCTAACTTTAAACCTTTAGAAGTCAAGAGCTTTTAGCAGTCACTGTTATATTTCATTTCACCTCTGGGGCAACAAGATACCACCAGCAATGGAAGACGAGCAAAATGGACAAGGGAGGGGGATGCAGGGAAGAAAATCTGCATCGTGTCCCCCTCACGATCCCACAGCTCCTGGGTGCTAGACTTTCATGTCTCCAGGGGTTCTGTGTTCTTCACTCAAGGACCAGGCCTAATACCTCAAGCCTCACTCGACCAGGAAAGTTCTAGAAACAGGTACCCTTCATTCCTCCCCTCCTTCCCTCACTACATTTCCTTCTTTACCTTATCTCTCAAATCTGTCCCTTCGTCTCCATTCCAAGGGCTACTTATTTATTGATCAACTAATCGACCCAGAAAGACTCCTAACTGCCTCCCACTTTGTCCCCAACATCCCTGCCCTACACAGTGACCAACCTGGAATTCCAACCACCAGACTTCCCTTGTCCCCTCCCTGCTGAAATCCTTCACCGGCCCTGTCATCTTCAGGCCAAGTCCAAAGCTCTTCGGAGCTGCACAGAAGGTACTTTGGCAGCTGCCTCAGGCCCACACGTGGACCCTCCCTTCTCCGGCCGTCCCTGTCCCTCCCTTGCACACTCAGCCTCAGGCACACCGCCTTCACAGCCACTGCTCCAACCGCCTTCTCTCCGTATTCCTCACGTTAGGTTCCTCCCCTGGGCCACCTGGATATGGCTGTGAAGGCACCAAGAATGATCAAATGATGACAAATTGAGAAAGCTGCTGCAGGGAGGAAAAACAAAGGGAACTGTATTTTTCTTTCATCTACCAAAAAGTGGCAGGATAATAACTGTGTTTCCCTGCATTTTGTTTTATTCCCAATTCTTCTGCATTTAGTTCGCTTAATGGTGACTTTCTTACTACCTTATGGAAGGGACGGCATTGCCTTTTGAGATTCAAATATTCGGGTCTTGGCAAGACTCTGGGAACACCCCCGGGTCTAGGAAAAGGGAAGGACATCTGGCAGCATCAGTGGCCTTAGCTGGGGTGGCCCTCACCCCTCACCACGCCACCCTTGGGCAGGTTTGGAAACTCCACGATCGGAGTGGACTTGAGCCTTCCCTCAGAGATGTGCAGGGGTTGAGTCTGGGCCCTGGGATTCCTGTGACCCGGCAGATGCAGGTGCAGATGTCCACTGGGCATCTGGAAAGCAGCCCCGGAACAGCGTGGGAGGGAAGGAGCTCCAGCCGCCCAGAAGAGTCTGGAAGGAGGGGTGGTTTTCCATGTCCAGGAGCAAAGCAAGATGTGGCACAACACTAAGAAAGTTGGGGATGCCCTAAATTGATTGAATTGGCTTTCTACCACCCAAAGGGACAGGGCTTTTTTCATCAATTCCATTTCAGCTGCGTTCCTACGCACTTGTTGTATACTCCACCTCCCCATCCCCCACTCTAAATATAAACTGAGACCTCCTTTATCACAACTTGATTTTTTGGGAGGGCATAACATAAGTACTCTGGATTAATTATTGACCTTTGTTTAAGAATAGGTGAGAAGAAATGGGCTTACAATGAGATAGGAAACATTCCAGTAAGATTTAAGGGAGATTTTCTGAAATACAAGGACAACACCTGAAAGAGGAAATGATCATGGTCTTTTGAGAAAGAACACTGCCCTATAATCTTCCTGATGTCATAGTTCATATTTTAGTTTAGGACAGATTAAAAGTACACAGTGTGTATTGTACCTGGGAAGTTCGTGCCTCCACCCTGGGTCACCCCTCTCCTGACTCAGCCTGCTCCAGAGACACACTAGGCCAACAGCTAGCACCTGCCTCCCAAACTGCATTGTCCCTGGTGCCCAGACCCCTGGATGCCAAGAATGCAAGGAGTCTCTTCAAGTTCAAGGTCATGTACTTGTCAGAGTAACAGACTGGATATGCAGGATTTCCTTCTTTCAATGAGAGAGCAGAGCAGATACAGAATCATTATTATTCCTATATAATCAACCTGAGAAAAAGTTTCAGACTCTTCTCAAATTATCAACACTTCAGTTTTTTAATTAAATGACCAATAGTAGTTATTATTTTAATGATTTACTTGCCTGGATATCAAGAGCTTTACAAATACTCCAGACTGGCACAGATGTTAAAAAGTATATATATATACATATATATATATATATATATATATATAGTTGATCAGTTTGGTTAACTAGCTCTCTTTAGAACACCACAAAATAAACATCATCTTCTGTTTTTACCTTCCAGATATGTTATATTGCAACACCTTTATTCCATGTAGAATGATGACAGTTTCCCAATGGAATGAGTTCAGTGCCATGGTCAAGACAGAATCACAGCTTCTTTAAAACAAGTCTAAATTCTTTCCTCTCCCTTTGAATTATCACGGTTTTAACTGCTAGATTTCAGAATTGTGACGACTGGAGGGTTGTAAGATACAGTGAGTAGGGAGAAAATCCATCAGACACTTCATACATGTGTGTGCACAAACACCCAGATTTTTATGAGAGGTGGTGTTTACCAAAAGGCAGTATTCAGAGCTCTGTGTAATTTATAGCTTTTAAATGTAACGTTATAATGCAAATAAATTTTTTTCTTCCCCGAGTGATGAGCTCATGAATAATCGTGAAAAGGATGCTAGGCTGGAGACAGGGATGGGAAGAGGAGGCTGAGAATGAATCAGCATGCGCCTGCTTTCTCCAGAAACTGTCACTAGAACCATGAGATCAGTTCACGGCTCAGCATGACGACTTGGGGCGCAGCTATGTGTGACATGGCATTGAACAATTCCCATCCGAGGCAACAGACCAGGAATGCTGCTCAGCCCACCGTGCAACAAAAATGTATGAAATCGCATTAGCAGAAAAACAAGATTTCTGGGTCTTATCACAGAAAGGCTTTTTTCCTCTCCTAGATGAATGTTCACCTCTAATTGAACAACTGTTAGCCTTTTTTTTTCCTACCTGAAAGTGGCTTTTACAACTCATAATTAAGAGCGGGATCTTTACAATCCCATCCTGATGGAATGTCTTTTTAGTGGCTGAATGCAGTTCATTAACAAGATATTTAGAGCTGTTTTTTCAGTGCTTAATTGGACTACAATTCATTTGCATGTCCTGGACGTGTGTTTTAAGTCTATACACGAACTCCATTTAGCCACACTCCAAAACACGTTCTGGAAGGCTGGAGACTACAATCCTTGTAAAACAAACACTACAAGAGACTCCATTTGTCATTGAGAGGGAAATCACAGCAGGGAAAATAGCTAAAGCCTAATTGGGCATTCTCTACATTAATATAATAAAATTGTTTTTAAGAGAGAAAGAAATTAACCACCACAATAATTCCAAAAGTCAACACCTCTCTGTTATAAAGAAAGGGCCATGAAAGTTCTGCAGGCGTTCAAATTGGGAGTTTTTACCCAGGAAATTGTGCATCCCATAGAAGCAATGGTGGATACACAACGGGGGTGTGAGGAGATTTAAGGGTTAATTTGTTTATAATATATGCCTGATTTTATGGGGAAACATGATACATTCTATTCACATGTTTAAAAAGAAAAATTAATTTAATGGATCGGCATCCTAGCTTTTCAGCATACTAAAAACAAGCCCATTAAGTTAAATTATTAAATGATACGAAGCTGTAACATAAATATATCCTTCCATCTCAGCAGACATTTGACCCCTGTGTACCCTGACTTTTTAGCCTGCTGCCCACTTACACCGCTAGGCTCTCTCAGCCTTCCAGAAAAGTCTCTTCAATCAATCCTTGTTGAGATGAACACTAACCAGGCAAATTAATTGTGAGACTAACCTAACACTATCAATCCTTCCGACTCTACCGCTCCTTCAAGCTAACTCTCCAGCACCTGAAAAACTCTTTAACCCATGGACAATTCCAGGGCTCCAAAATCCTTCAGAGAAAAGGATCCTTCAGATATATGGACCTTGAGTCGGCAACAGCCTTCCCGTGGAAAAATCCTTCAAATCTCCTCTAAGAAAAAGAATTAAAATGCAGACCATCAACTAAAAGCATGCTCCTGACCTGGACATTAATTTCAAAATTCTCAAGAAAAGGTAAAATGATTATTTTAGCTTAATGTTATATTTGCATGGGAGGACCAAAAAAGTTCGTATTGTATATGGAAGCAGAAACCCAGGAAGATGAAGCGACTGGTCCCAACTCGCTCAGCCCATCTAAAACTCAGGTCTCGGGCAGTGCCTGTGGCTCAATGGAGTAGGGCGCCGGCCCCATATGCCGGAGGTGGCGGGTTCAAACCCAGTCCCAGTCAAAAACTGCAAAAAAGAAAACAAAAATTAAAAAATAAAAATAAAGGCTCGGCGCCTGTGGCTCAATGGGCTAAGGCGCCAGCCATGTACACCTGAGCTGGCGGGTTCGAAGCCAGGGCCTGCCAAACAACAATGACGGCAACCAAAAAATGTCCGGGCGTTGTGGCAGGCGCCTGTAGTCCCAGATACTTGGGAGGCGGAGGCAGGAGACTCGCTTGAGCCCAGGAATTGGAGGTTGCTGTGAGCTGTGATGCCACAGCACTCTATCCAGGGTCACAGCTTGAGGCTCTGTCTCAAAAATAAATAAATAAATTAATTAATTTATTAATTAATTAAATAAAGAACAATAAAAATAACAAATAAAACTCAGGTCTCTGCTCCCAAGAGTAGATGTCATTCTACAGCACTTCTCTGTATATGACACTTCTCTGCATTGAAAGTCGTGAGTTGTTATAAATATAAACAAAGTGGTAGGTAGAGTTCACTACATTACAATAACCTTTTAGAGTAAAAACTGCTTACAAATAAATAGATGATCAAAAAATACAACCAAAAAAGGCAGGCAAACAAAACCTTGTAAGAGTCATTTAAATTGATTATACAAAATTTTATATATTTTGAAATTCAAATATTTTGAAATCTTAAGCCATCATAGTTAGATCAAGAGCAAGTTGCTTTAAAAATAATTTGCTTATGTTCTTATTTCTTTCACAACTCTTCGTGGATACAACTCTCTATAAAAACTTTTCTTAGTAATTTAAACCTCTTGAAAATAAATGTTAAATATTGTGACATGCATTTAAATCCATGGTATTGAATTTAAGTGTAATTGGAGTTTTATTTTCGGTCTCCTCCATTGATCATATTTTAATTAACATAGAACTCTGGCTGTTTCCTTATATAATATAATCAAAGTATTTCTTTTTTCTACATATTTATATTTTAAGATAAATTTTAGTTCACTATATCTCAATAACTATTTTTATTATTGTATATCTCAGGTTTTATGTAAAATATATATTGTCATGTAGACACCATCTAAAATGTGAATACCTAAAATTACCTACTGTATGTCGCTAATAATTGTTAAAACTATTTTGTGAGAAATATAACACCAGTATGGTGTTAGCTACAAGATTTGCAGTGTTGTGAAGTATCTCCAAACTGAACTGGATTTAACTGGCTCTGTGTCTTTGTGAAAATAAGCTCCTAGCTTTGTTCTATTAAGAGAATGATAAATATAGTTTTTCTTTGTAAGGTATTTAGGACTGGTGAATTAGCAGTGATTTCAGTGACCAAAATCCCAATAACCAAAAGATTAGAAATCTCTTCAGATACTTTATAAGAAATATTAAAACATATATTTTGTACCAGACAATGCACAAAAATTAAAATATTTTCTATTTAATTTTGAGTAAACAATACCTTTAACTGACACCATTTTTGAAGATGAAAAATATGATGATAATGTGCATGAAAACATTTTTGCTACAAAAAAATTTACAGATGAAGCAATCAGAAAAATAAGGATCAAGCTCTATCATTTTCACAAGGTTGAAATACGCAGAAATCTTAATTTTGAATCATGAATCAATTCAAATTTATTCTAGTGTAAATATATCTAGGAAAATATTATTTTATTTTGCCATTGTATTAGCGATCTATATTTCATGAAGTTCATCAAGAAATGATATAAAATGATTTGTTAATATATGTTCTTTGCATAGATTTGTTTAATAATATCTCTAAATGTGAGCGGCACCTGTGGCTTAGCAAGTAGGGCGCTGGCCCCATATACCAAAGGTGGCAGGTTCAAACCCAGCCTTGGCCGAACTGCAAAACAGAAAAATAGCCGGGTGTTGTGGCAGGTGCCTATAGTCCCAGCTACTCGGGAGGCTGAGGCAAGAGAATCACCTAAGCCCAGGAATTGGAGGTTGCTGTGAGCTATGTGATGCCACAGCACTCTACCCAGGGTGATAAAGTGAGACTCTGTCTCTAAAAAAAATAAATAAATAAATAATAATAATAATAATAATACTCTAAATGTGGTATGTCCAGAATTTTTTTTTTTTTTTGCAGTTTTTGGCTGGGGCTGGGTTTGAACTCGCCACCTCTGGCATATGGGCCCAGTGCCCTACTCCATTGAGCCACAGGTGCTGCCCTCAGAACTATTTTTTAAGTACTTACCTAATTGGCATATGGGACCAGTGCCCTACTCCATTGAGCCACAGGTGCTGCCCTCAGAACTATTTTTTAAGTACTTACCTAATGTATTCTCAGTCAATGAACTCCAATAACTTGTCCTTAGGATAATATTAATTAAATTTAGCACTTGGCTATTTTATATTTTTGTTAGGAAGTATCAGCTTTGCCTAATAATACAAATTCTTTTTAAGTATGAATACATGTTCAAAAGAGGAAATGATCTAGTAAATAGTTTATGATTAAATACATCAAACTATTATACTATGTCTTAAAAAGCAAATTTATTACAAATTCAGAAGCATGTTTTATTTTGATTGTAAATTTAACAGTATAGATTTTTCCCACATATGTCTAAAATAAACATAACTGCACCATAAAACAGAGGTGATTTGATTTATTTCAGATGGTGGTATTTCCATAGATTATTTTAGCTTAAAATGCATGAGCAATGTCTATACTATGAGCAAGGTTAAGTTCATGTTTACACTAGTAAGAAACGTTCTGCCCCAGTAAAGTATGTAGGCTATGTTGCCCAAGATTTTATATGAAGAAAATGTGTTTCTTAATTAAAAAAATTAATAGTTAACAAAGGTATTCTTAACTAAATGCAGAATTAATTTATATTTTATTTATAGAATACCATGATAGTGCAAAATACGAAAATGATTTATTTGCATAGTTTTGTTATTGTGTTATAGACAACATTTTATTTCTAATGCTTTGGGTACTGTGACATCAAAAATTACATGTAGGCATATTTTACTCTAAAGATATCCCAAGAGTTCGTGGATGCAGTGAGGTGTGATAGCATCACTGCACTCTCTCACCTGCCTGGGAGATAGATCTTCATCTCTTAAAAGAAAATTCCAGATCTCTTAATCTAATTTCATGATTTTAATATAAGAATAAAATCATGTTATTAAATCTTACATTAACAATAAAATGTAAATTGATAAATGAAAAACTACTGGGTATTTTTTAGCGAGAAAAAACATTTTTTTTTTTTTTTTGTAGAGACAGAGTCTCACTTTATCACCCTGGGTAGAGTGCTGTGGTATCACAGCTCACTACTGTGAGCCTCCTGAGCCAACCGCATCTCTGCGGTTTCCAGCACCCTCCCTCTCCACTCCCTCCAGGCCTGCCTCTCAGGTTGCTTTCTTCCGCCAATGTCAATGTGAAACGCCTTTCCCAAGAGGAGGAATTCACAGTGGAAGAAAAACACTAAAACATTTGTGTCTGTCTTTCCTTGCATTAGGGCTGGAAGTTGTCAATATCATACCTTTTGCTCATGCAACATGTATCAAAGATAAATATAAAATAAAACTACACAGACATCACAAGTTTTTAAGAAAAAGCTTACCATTCTAAAACTTGTAGTGACCTCCCAGAAACCACATGCAAAATGATTGCCAGAAAAATGATGCAAAATTCTCGGCACTGTTGTGTGTTACGCCCTCTATTGGGAAGCCTAACAACATAGGTGTCAACATAGGTGTTAGGTAAAAATCATGTCAGGATATCAAAGTTCAAGCAACAGTATAATTCTACAGTAGAACGTGTCATTTTGTTAAATTTGTGTCTGTTTAAATAATGATGTCACAAAGCAGAAAATGTGAAAATAGATTTAGATTTGTTTAAGCAGCAAAAAACTAATCTCATTGAATATATGAAAGTACACATAGTGAAAATCAGATGGAGTCAGTCAGGCCAGGGCAGACACGACACAGCTGGTCTGGTCAGTTTAGGTCCCTGCCTGACCTTCACCCCCTGGCTCCCATTCTTACTGTTTGGTAAATTTAGCTCCCACCCTAAAGATGCCTGTTTTAAGTAGTTTAGGTACATTGATTTAGGAGATTAGCTTTTAAATTAGAATGCTATTAGTTGTTTATGAGTCACGGTTCTGCTAATTATTGTTTAAGATAAAGGTTAACGTGGTCTTCACTTTGAACTTAAATGTATAAAACTGTAATGTTGGAAATGGAAGAACAGAACCGTCTTGGAGAGGCTACTCTCACTGCTCTCCAGAACCCCGGCCTCTGACAAAGTTTGGTGGACCTATATCCCTGTCTCTGCATGTTGGCTGACAGTGACAGGCAGCCAGAACCTCTTTGTCCCATAACATATAGATTTCTACTGTGATTTTAACTGGAAAGAAATAATTTTAAATTGAAAACTTTCTTATTAGCAGTTTACAGTTGAGATTATGACATGAACTCAAATAGTAATTAATGCAAGATGAATCTTTTATTTGAATTGTCAATAGTTACCTCAATGTATTTGCTGATTTGGGGAACTGAGAAATGACTAACATTATTCCTTTTTATGTTGTGCATTTTCTGGTTGTCCTGATTGGGAAAAACATATGCCTTGAGGGTGTGAGTGTGTGTGTATGTGCATCTGTTTTGCCAGCATATTGTTTATAAATGGTTCACAAGTAAAACGTAGAATTTTTAAAAATAAAGCAACCTTGCAACATCAGTAATTTCCTCATCCTGATACATTTGAAGTGTTAATAAAAAGAAAAAACACTTTTTCCAACATTCTAATTTAAATATGACATCATTTTTACATTAAAAATTATTTATATTATCATTCTTTTTTTCAAGAATGGAAAATAATTTTTTTTTATTTGTAGAATAATTCTTGAGTTATCACGGGAGATTTAACAATCTGTCAAGATGCAGATGATTAAATTAATAAATAATGTCACATTAAATAAACAATTTAACTTAAACATCATACTATTTTGTCAAGACCATCATCTGTGATTATACTGAAAGAAATTTTGTCTCTCCTACTCAGACAAATTTTAAAATGTTATTTAGTAACCATATAATTTATTTTTCAAATTTTCATGCCGCTACTGTTACTGCATAGGAATAGTCTACAAATGTGGATTTGAGAACTGAATTTTTTAACTTAAACAATAAAGAAATTACTCTGATAAATATTAACTGTGTTAGAGTTATGTTCCTATTCTTTGACTCAGAAAAGGCTTATTTATTAAATCTTTTGTTAAGAGAGTATTTTACATTTAATTTTCGGCAAAAATAAAGGATAAAATTTTCTGGTTTCCTCCTGGTTTTATATCTAGAGCAGTGGTTTTCAACCTTCCTAATGCCACAATGTAGTTTCATTGTTAAAAGAGGGTGGCAACCCACAGATTGAGAACTGCTCTAGAGGCTTAAATGGTTACAATTAGGTTGCTGTGTTGCATTGACATCTAGTGGATTTCTGCAGATATTACAAGGTGAAGACAGCCCTCATTTTCAGGTAGAATGATGTTAAAGCTGAAAGACAGCTAAAAGGTAAACAGAAAGTAAATGTTTCAGAACCTACTTTTGTTACAAGCTGTCCAAGGATTTAATCAAATAAACTAAAGCAATAAATTAACTTTTAGCACTAACTTCCAATTTAGGCACAAGACAGGGGTAGATGAGCTGGTTAAATAATACTGTCACCATGAGGAAGTAATCAGACAAACCCAGAATGTGAGACAGTACGGAACAATTGGACCAGTTTTTTCCATTAAGTCACCAGCAAGGGAGAAGAAGAGGGCAGAGGGGTTTTTTACAGATGTGAAAAGGGAAGGGAGTGTGACAAGGGAATATACGTGTGAGTCTCCTTGGCATCTTGATTTGGGAAAAAATCATCTTAGAAGGACATTTATTTAACAATCAGGAATTTCAAATATAGATAGTCAGATGTGTCCAACCCATGGGCCACATGCAGATTCTGTGAGGACTTTTTTGCTTACCTGTGGTGGATGTCATGAAATTATGCATGGACATCCCCACCTCCCTTTTTTTTTTTTTTTGCTTATCAGCTTTCATTAATGTTTGTGTATTTAATGTGTAGCCCAAGACAATAATTCTTCTTTCAATGTGGCCCAGAGAAGTCAAAAGTGTGGGTATTAGATGATATTAATGAATATTGGTGCTATTTTAGGTGTGATGGTGCTAACTGGTTAAATGTCCCCATTTTAGGGACACATGTTGAAATATGAAGTGTGAAATGCTGCTTTCTTTAAAATACTTCAGCAAGAAGGGGAGAGAATAGGTGATTCAAGTGGGCAAAATGTTGATTATGTTCCCATCTGGATGGCAAGTGCTATGGTTTGGCTGTGATTGGTTTGTTCCCACCATATTTCAAGTTGAAATTTGATCCCTACCCTGGCAGTATTGGGCTGGTGGGAGGTGTTTGGGTCACAGGGTGGACCCCTTGGGGAAATGGATGGGAGCAGATTGTTATAAAGCCAGGAGACTCCTTGGATTTGGTTCCTCTTTGCAGACGTCTACTTCCCCTTGATCTTCTTTGCCATGTTTTGATGCAGCACCTCAGCCCTCACCAGAAGCAGAGCAGATGCCGGCTCCATGCTTCCTTTACAGCCTGCAGAACGTGAGCTTAATAAACCTCTCCTCCTTATAGATTACCCAGCCTCAGATATTCATTTATAGCAACACAAAACAGGCTAAGACAGCAGGAAGAGGCGGTTTTATCACACTTCTCTCTCTCCATTTGTGTATAGTTGAAATAAAAAGAATTTTTAAAGAAAACATAAAAATTTGTGTGAAGATAAAACAAAGAAGTGCTGCTCCAAAGATGAAGAATTTTGGCTTTTTTAGTTTACCTGAGTATGAAGAGATGAAAAAGGAAGGGAGGACAAACATTACTTTTTAAGGAAGAAATCACACTAAGTCAAAAGCATTTCTTTCTTAAGTTTAATACTTTGCCTCTAAAATCGTTTCTTCCTCAAAGAAACTAGAACATATCATACAGAAGAGAACATCCTCTCGGGTAGTTTTTCGGACACTGGCTCTCCCTGTCCCCTGAGTCTCTCTTCTTTCTGAATGCACATTCTAGAGGGCCATTGCCTTCTGGCCCCAACACTCTTTCATTCTAGAAACTCTTCTGAAGAGGCCTCTATGAGCCCAGGGTGGCCAACTCGTCTCTCTGTCCCTTAGTATCCTTACCCACACTCTCCCCATACATAGCACGTGACCTACGACCTTAAATGTATTTGTTTCTCTCCCCAGGCCATAAGCTCCCTTTGGACTTGGCCTTTTACACTTTTCTTTCTAGGGCTTAACATCATCTGGCCAGTAGCAAATTCTCAATTAGTACCGGTTGAATTTGTGCACACTCGACACCATCTTCTGCAAGCCACCTAACTTTCACAAGGCTGCCACTATCAAAAATCCCGGTTCTTAATTTCCCTTAGTGAGCATTGAGTTTTGGAACATTCCTGAGCTGGGCACAGTGGCTCTGCCTGTAATCCTAACACTCTGGGAGGCTGAGGTGGGTGGATTGCTTGAGCTCACAAGTTTGAGACCAGCATGAGCCAGAGCAAGACCCTGTCTCTAAAAATAGCCGGATATTGTGGCGGGCACCTGTAGTCCCAGCTACTGGGGAGGTTGAGGCAAGAGAATAGCTTGAGGCCAAGAGTTTGAGGTTGCTGTGAACTATGGCCAGGCACTCTACCAGGGTGACAAAGTGAGACTCTGTCTCAAAAAAAAGAAAAGTTTTGAAACGTTCTGTCTAACAAAAGCCCACATTCCTGAAGGAATAATTAATTCTTAGACCAGTTTTGTTGACCCAAAGCCAGCACTTGTCCATCAGGGTTTCTAAGGCTCCCCTCCCTGCTAAATGGTTCTTTTCCTGGAGCAAGTCCAGGAAATTCCTAGTTAGGAACGGATGTATGATCATCCGGCCTAGGGACCTAGAGAATTGACAAGTCATAAGAGTTTTAATTTATGGGATTCTGGAAAGCGAACCGATTGTATAATTTGTATACATGCCAACTTTCTTAAAGATTTTTTTAAAAATATCTTCATTGAAATATGTCACATACCATAGAATGCAATCATTTAAATTATACAATTCAACATTTTGAAATATATTCATACATTTGTACAGCCACCTCCACACCTAAATTTAGAACATTTTCATCAACGCCTCCCCCCACAAAAAACCCTCTACCCACTAGCTGTCTCTTCCTATTTCTACCTCCCACCCTTGGCCTTGGGCACCAACTAGTTACTTTCTATCTCTATAGATTTCCCTGTTCTAGACATTTCACATGAATGAAATCAGACAATTTGTGGTTTTTTGTGACCAGCCTCTTTCACATAGCATATTTGCAAGGTTTATGCATGTTGTACCCTATATTGGTACTTCATTCCTTTTTTTTTTTTTTACTTCATTCCCTTTTTATATTGCTAAATCCTATTCCATCATATAGATATACCACATTTTGTTTATCCATTCATCAGTTGATGGACATTTGGGTTACTTCCAGTATCTGACCATTATGAACAATCCTGCCATGAACATGAATATATAGATTTATGCGTGGACATAAGTTTTCATTTCTCTTTGATATATACAGCTAAGAGCAGAAGTGCTGGGTTATATGATAAATCCATGTCTGACTTTATGAGGTGCTGTCAAACTGTTTTCCACAGTGACTATATCATTTTACCTTCCCACCCACAATGGGTTCCATTTTCTCAATGGTTCCATTTTCTCAATATCCTTCCCACTTGTAGTTTTCTTTTGCAAATCACTACAGCTTTTCTAGTGGATTGGTTTTGAATGTTGAGCATCTTTTCACATGCTCATTGGCCACTTATGTATCTTCTTTGGAAAAATATCTATTCAAATTCTTTGCCTTTTTACATTGGGTTGTCTTTTTATTGTTGAGTTATAAAAGTTCTTTATATATTTGGAACAAAAGTCTTTTATAAAATATGTGATCTGTTAATACTTTCTCCCATTCTGTGAATTCTCTTTCCACTTTCTTGAAGGGTATCATTTTGCAGCACAAAATTTCATTATCTTTTTTTTCTTTTTTTACTGGGTTTTTGGTGTCATTGTTAAGAAGCCATTTACTGGGTGGCACCTGTGGCTCAGTGAGTAGGGCACCAGCCCCATATACGGAGGGTGGTGAGTTCAAACCCGACCCCAGCCAAACTACAACAAAAAAATAGCCAGGTGTTGTGGCAGGCAGCTGTAGTCCCAGCTACTAGGGAGTCTGAGGCAAGAGAATCACCTAAGCCAAAGAGCTGGAGGTTGCTGTGAGCTGTGATGCACAGCACTCTACCAAGGGCAACAAAGTGAGACTCTGTCTCTTGAAAAAAAAAAAAAAGAAGAAGAAGTAGAAGTCATCTATTAGCCCAAGATCATAATGATATAATACTGTCTGTTTTCTGCAATAAGAATACTACAACCTGCATAATTTATACAGAAAAGAGATTAATTTAGCTCACAGTTTTGGAGGCTGGCAAGTCCAAGGGCATGGCACCAGCATCTGCTGGTGATCTGGTGAGGGCTTTTTTGTTGTGTCATCCAATGGCAGAAAGTGGAAAGGCAAGTGAGCCCATGAAACAGAGAGAAAAACAAGGCTCAAACCCATTCTGGAGTCCACTCTCAAGATAACTACCTCCTCCTCCCCTTGATATCCAATAACAAAGGCAGAACCCTCATGACCGACTCACATCCTAAAGGTCTTACCTCTTAATATCATCACAATGGCAATTAAATTTTCCAGGGAATTTTGGAGGAAACATTCAAACCACAACAAATCCTGCATTTTCTTTTAAGAGTTTCATAGTTTTGGCTCTTTCACTTAGGTTGTCAGGAAAGCTAAAGAAAGATTACCTCTTCCCATCTTCATTCTTAGTTGGGAGGGATCTCTGCAACAAAAGCAAATTAACCAGAGAAAAACAATCAAGTACATTAACATGTGCAGAGCACACCATGCAGGAGAGACCTCAGTGAGAAGTAACTCAAGGCTCGGCACCTGTGGCTCAACGGGCTAAGGCGCCAGCCACGTACAACTGAGCTGGCGGGTTCAAATCCAGCCTGGGCCCGCCAAACAGCAGTGACGGCTGCAACCAAAAAATGGCCAGGCCTTGTGACGGGCGCCTGTAGTCCTAGCTACTTGGGAGGCGGAGGCAGGAGACTCCCTTGAGCCCAGGAATTGGAGGTTACTGTGAGCTGTGATGCCACAGCACTCTATCCAGGGTGAAAGCTTGAGGCTCTGTCTAAAAAAAAAAAAGAAGAAGAAGTAACTCAAAGCAGTGGCTTAGAACTCAGGCTTACATAGCATTGTCAACAAAGGACAATACATTTGGAGAGAAATTACAGGACCAAAAAAGCAGTTTCTTTTCAAGAGTAGGAAACTGGGGAGGTTTCCTATGGGAGGAAATTTATAAAGTAAGGTTTGCTTACAGATTCCGCTGATGCCTTCTTTAGGCCAATAAAGAGTCTAGAGTTGTCTCCAGTGACATAAAGGTTATATCCTGTCTTTAGGTGGAAAAAGGGGAGGATAGGGAGAGCTTTTCCTCCTTTTTTTTGAGACAGAGTCTCACTCTGTCACCCTGTGTAGACTGCTGTGGTGTCACAGATCACAGCAACTTTAAATTCTTGTCTGTCTGAAGAGAAACTTCTCCAAAGAAGACAGGCGCACGGCCTACAGACACATGAAAAAATGCTCACCATCCTTAATCATCAGAGAAATGCAAATCAAAACTACTTTGAGATATCACCTAACTCCAGTAAGATTAGCCCACATCACAAAATCCCAAAACCAGAGATGTTGGC
>CAUYRH010172450.1:0-13309 GCA_963574655.1 Perodicticus potto | reverse complement strand
TTTGATCAGAGAGATCTGCAGTTATTCTAATATTCTTCCCCTTTTAGGTAATGAATTTCTTACATCTGGCTGCTTTCAAAATTTTCTCCTTCATATTAACTTTCGTGAACTTAATTATGAGGTGCCTGGAGGATGTCTTATTTGGGTTGAGTCATGCTGGGGTTCTGAAACTGTCTGCTATCTGAATTTCAGAATCTCTTGGCATGTCTGAAAAGTTCTCTTTTATAATCTCATAAAGAAGAGACTCTGTGCCTTGTGACACCACTTCATCGTTTTCAGGTATCCCTATAAGGCGGATATTGGTTTTCTTCGAGTTGTCCCAGAGCTGTCTGAGAGAATGATCCGTTTTTGCCTTCCATTTCTCTACCTCTTTAGAAGTTTGGAAGCATTCCAAAGCTTTGTCTTCCATGTCAGAAATCCTTTCTTCTGCTTGCTCCATTCTGTTACTGAGGGATTCTACTGTATTTCTCAAGTCTTTAAGGGCTGCAACTTCTTGTCTCAATGTGTCAATATCTTTGGTCATTTTGTCTTTGAATTTGTTCAGTTCTTGAGACATCTTTTGGATTACTGCTTGAAATTCTAATTCCATCTTTTCCTCAATTCTTCTGATCTTATTTGCTATCCAGACTCTGAATTCAACTTCTGACATCTCAGCCATTTGCTTATGCAAGGGATCTAGTGCTGTATCTACCTTGTTGTTCCTTGGGGGAGTTGATCTACTCTGATTAATCATATTGCCAGAATTTTTCTGTTGATTCTGCCTCATGATTATTTTTCACTGTTGCCTATGACCGTCCTCAGAGTTGGGGAGGTGTTTTTCCAAGATCAGACCCTGGTAGAATCACTCTGTTGTTACTGAATCTTTGTAGGGAGTGACCCTGTGTCTCTAATGATTTCTCAAACCCCGCAGGGTGGAGAGTTTAAATCCTCCTCAGCCTGCTTAGAAGACACTTTAAATTGCTAACTTGGGCTAAGCAGAGGCTTTCCCAAGAAATCGCTTGTGGCTGGGATTACTCCTTAAGTGACTATCCACTTACCCAGTGTGCCAAAACTGGTCTCACCCTATGCCCCTGAGGGCTAAGGATGCGAGGCGTCTCAGTCCCTGCCTTTGGGCTGCTCAGTCACTATATTACTCGTTCCCGCCCGATGTTTGTTCTGCGACCCTGAGGGTGGAGCTTGTCAGGGCAGTTCTCCCAGAATGGCTCCCCAAAGTCCACAACCAAACACTGGTAGCTCGGCCTGGCTCGGTGGCCCAGTCTGGGGCCCTAGACAACACTCAAAGACCCCTGCACTCTTGCCCAAGTTCTCCCAAGGCAGTTCAACCAAGTGCCAAGTCCAAAAGAAACCCAATCATCTCATAGGCAAGGCCTTTCCAGCCTGCAGTCCCACCTTTGCCCCACCCACAGCTGCCCACAGGATTAGGCCGAATGAACACGTGCAACCACTTGCCCAATCTCTGCCACTTTTGCCTTACTCAGGGTGTCCAGAAGTCTCACGCTGTCTCCCTGTGTCCCCAACGGGAAGTTTCTGAGCAGATCCCGCCTGCCAGAGATTCCTGAAGTCCTCTCTCCCCAGTCTCACCGTGCCCAGTTGCAAGGAAGTTGTTACTCAGCCGCCATCTTGCTCCACCCCCATTATGTAAAATTTATATCTCTACATTAGAACTGCAGATCTAAAATTTAGAGGAAAAAACATAGAGAAACACCTCTTCACTATTTGTTTTCAAATGGGACAAAGAATAACTAAGGAATATATTTGAGTAAATAATAAAATAGAAGAACACTTCTCTGTACAGGCTCAAAATAACTTCTCCTGGGTGAGGAATTTGTCAGGAGTTTGGAGAAAAATATTGCCCATTGTAGCCAGGATTGTGGGATTCATGCTGGCAACACTCTGAATAGTATAATACTCATATAAATATTTCTTGAACAGTAAATCTGAATTAAAATCATCATAATCATTAGAATATATTTCTACAATATCTGTTCTATCCAAAATCACATACTATGATCATATTTAAATATGGTTTTGTATAAGGAATTAAATATGCATGTCTTATATTTAAAGATAAAATTACAATATTTGTATATGTACATAGTAATTATTTGCAACAGTCTTTTTTTCCCTTTTAGAAGTGTCTGTTAAAATATGGAGTGACTGGTTTTTAAATTTTCCAGATGTAAGGAATTTATGAAATACTTCTTAAAAGTCAGATTATCAAATTTTGAAAAATGTTCTTGCAAAAATATGGCTGCAATTTTAAATTTCTTTAAGTTTTATGTGATCATTTGAAATATTTCATTTTTGCATATTAATATTCTCAAAGAACCATTCTATAACAGTGACATTAATTTTATAGTACTAAAATTAAAAGAAAATTTCACATGAATGATGTGCTAGAGATAGAAACAGCATTCTTTTCTTCATTTAGAGTGTGCTCTAGGAGGCTTAGGGAATTTGACATTTGCTAAATGTTGGTCTGAGGCATAACTTTGTCAAATAATAAATTGTGAGCAATGTCATTCCATAGAAACAATCACTCCGAATCTCTTGGCAAAGCCACATGTAAGTTTCTATTTTGCTCATGGACTAAGTTGGTGTCCAGGTTGATTGATGCATCTTCTCCATCGATGCTTCCTTGATGACAGTATGTGATCATGGTCAGGACCATCTGCGCATGGGAAAGTTAGCCAGTGGCTCCTGTGTTTCAGCACAGTAATAGATAGTACTTCTGCTAACATCCGAATGGTAGAGACTCCAACAAAATTCGTATGTTGGGATTTTAACCCCCAAAGGGATTGTATTATGAGCTGGAGTTTAGGGGAGGTGAGAATCTCATGAGGACAGAATTAGGCTGAGTGCTCCTGTCAAACAATCCCAAGGAAACTTGTTTACCTTTCCAGCCTGGGAGGGCCAATGAAAAGATACCATCTAGGAGCTGAGCAGAAACTCACTAGACACTGAATTACTGACACTTTGATCTTGGATTTTCCAGACTCAGAACTGTAACAAATACTTCTGTTTACTAGCTATTCAGTTTTTGACATTTTATTTTCACAACCCAAACAACTTTCATTCAACATGTATTTTTTAAATCAAAAACTGGTGTTCTTAAATTCAAAGAGTGGGTAGCAAGAAAGTACAAATACCACCAGATTCCTAAAAGAAGAAAGTGAAGATATTCCTGCCATTCTCCTCTGTAATGTTTATCATTTTCTGAATCTCTTTTCACAATGTGAGTAGAGGCTCGCTCTTCATCCTGTGGAAAATTGCACTTAGCCTCTCCCCACAAGAAATCTTCCCACCCACTCAGCTCACCAAGATCAAAGTCCATAATTTCTAGATTACACAAATAGTCTCTATGTGAGGGGAATAAGTAGCAGCCTCTACATTATATCTTAATATAGCTTTTGTTGACTTGGATATTCATAAATGATAAAGACGGATATTTCTCTACATCCTTTGCTCTCCTGCCAAACATAACAATAGCTAATCAAAATACAACAACAGAGCGGGTGGTGCTTGTGGCTCAGTGGGTAGGGCGCCAGCCCTATATACCATGGGTGGTGGGTTTAAATCCGGCCCTAACCAAACTACAACAAAAAATAGAGTCAAGAGAATTGCCTAAGCCCAGGAGTTGGAGGTTGCTGTGAGTTGTGACACTATGGCACTCTACTGAGTGAGACTCTGTCTCTACAAAAAAAAAAAATGCAACAAGAGATATCATTGTCATTTTTTTTTAATCAAATCTGAGATCTCAGTGGGTAGGTATTTCTTGGGACCTCTATCTTGGTATTTCCTGGTGAAAGTTCTACTTTGTTACCTCTTAGAGAGTTGCTATTCATTTTCTTGCATACATTTTGACTCCACCCTCTTTATTTTCTGTACATACTGAACCTACGTGACGTGGGCATTAGAAAATAAGGCTTGTTTTTCACTGAGTAGCTTTCCTAGGCCTCCCTTCTTCTTCTTCTAGGTGCCTGAGGTCCAGGAATTATTTTAAGAAATAAACATGTATAGATGGTTTTAATTTGTTTGTTTATTGTTTATTAATAAGTATGTTTTCATAATTTGTCTGTTCAGATCAGTGTGAGTTTGTTAATAAAAATGTTATTAACAACTTATTTGAGTTTAATCTGTCTCCAGAGACAATAGCCACAGTCACAAATATTCACATCCTTGAAATTTTGTATCTTCTTTATTATGTTATGTCTTTATAGATTTTGACTTAATTTGGGGTATCTTGGGCCTATGTGACTTCCAAGGAAAAGCTACACTTTTAGTTACTTTTCTGTGAGTCATTATTGTTTTCAAATGAGAGGATTGATTAGATGCCACCATATTCGACACAGTCTTTTCAAAATGGATAAAATTGACATACCATTGATTCTATTCTTGTCTTATTAATCGGTTATTCCAAAAATTAATCATTTAAAATTTTAATACAATTTTGCATATTGTATTATGTATATAATCAAGTTATTTTCATCCTTGTTGGCAAATAAACTGAACAATTATTCTTTGTTATAATATCTTGCCAAACACAATGTCATTTCCTACTTTCCAGCTTCAATGCATGTGTTACTACATTTATTATGTCCATTATCTTTTCCAGTTATCATTATTGACAATTTTACCAAATATATCAATACCACCACTTCATTATACTAGTTATGATTATTCAAGCTTCTACTAAGAGTTTGTTAGCTGATACGTGTTAAGTTTTTGTTGTTGCTGTTATAGTAACACCTGACATTTAGGTGCCAGTTTCTGTTTTGTGAGATAGGATACACTGTGACTGCCAATCACTACAAATCCCACGGAGTTAACCCAGCAAATTTATTTTCTAGTATCCTAAGGATCTAATTAAGATCAGTGCAGGAGGAAAGAAGGGAAGAAGAGGAAAGAAGCAGGGAGAAGAGTCTTAGAACACATGGGTCACCAAGGCAGTTGAAATAAAGGATGTTTCATCCCGGCAACACTTCCAAAAGATAGAAAGAGCACATGGTTGCCCACGCACTGCCTATTTACAGTTCTAGCCAAGAAAGGACATACATCATTTAGCTTGTATTTCACATGGCAAAATAAGTCAAATGGCCATAAGGAAGTACGAAATGACAGGGAAATATCATGTTATCACATAGCTGAAAGCAGAAGGTCAAAACCTACTAATGCTGACCTCCCTCCACTCCAGTGAAACTAAGCCTGGGACAACAGAATGAGACATGAGAGGCGCCGTGGCTCACCTGTAATTCTAACACTCTGGGAAGCAGAGGCAGGTAGATTACCTGAGCTCACAGGTTAGAGTCCAGCCTAAGCCAGAGTGAGACCTCATCCCTAAAAATAGCTGGTGTTGTGGCAGGTGCCTGTAGTCCCTGCTACTCAGGAGGTTGAGGCAAGAGAATCACTTGAGCCCAAGATTTTGAGGTTACTGTGAGCTGTGATGGCATGACACTTGACCAGGGACAACGAAGTGAGACTGTCTCAGAAAAAAAAAAAAAAAAAAATATATATATATATATATATAACATATTTATTTGCATAGTATTAATACCTTCCACTTCTAGTTCTTTGTGTCATTTAATTTACATCAATACTTTTTGTGGACAGAATATGCAAACTTTTGCATGTGAACTGACCATATATAAAGAAATCCTGAACTCATTTCTCCAAATAAAAGAGAAATTCTTTTCAGTTATAATGTATGCTGTAATATATTCATATTTGATCATTATAAAAAGCAGTTTTAAATGGCAAGATGCTATCCTAACATAATAACACTTAAGGTGCTCAACTTTTCCCCTGAAAATTTTTCAAAAGATAAGAAATCAGTATTGTTATTCACAGTATTCCACCCTCCTAAGTTTTCAGTTTAGCTAATAGCTTTACAAAATTTAAAACAGTGCATTTTATTCATGGTTAGCCAAACCTAAGAACCAGTCCTATAGCTTTTATTTTTATACTTGCATTGACTCTGTGGATTAAGAATTAATACCTTGACTTCAGTGGTTTATACATGCCCTAGGATTTTAAGGAATGAAAGAGCAGGATTAGGCTCTTCAAGTGTAAGGTGGAGAAGCTTAACAAAGTCTTAGGATTGAATCTATTTCCTTTTGCTTCATGAACCAAAAGTATACATGGGCTATTTTAGAGAGAAAGCTTTCTCCACGCAGTAGATAGAATAACTGATTTTATTCTTCTGAATAAACAAAATTATTCTCACTTGGAGTTAGCAGTGATGTACTTTAGACATGGGTTCTGTGTCAATTCACTTGGCTACTAGTTACAATGAGTTTACTGACTTCTTTTCCTGATACCTTACCTTTTTTACAAAGGTCAAAACATTGTAAACCTGCCTTCTGACTTCTAAAAGGTAGCACTTTTTTTGAAGTAGATTAAAGAATGACCACAGCTTTTCCTTTCTCATCAAAAGTATGATGTTTTTCTATCTCTTAAGTTTGGATTTCCACTCAAATAGTTTTGGTTGATGGGAAGTTAGGAAGCATGACGCAGGAAAGACTTTAAATGCCCTTATATGTGATGACATCATCTCCTGCTGCTCTGAGGATGGCCTTCCATGGCCACCAAGTGAGGAATCATTCTGAAGTCTGGACAGCAATGAGAGAAATGGCCATTTCACCGTATTGTTGTTGCCAAGAAAATGACTGATTTGGAATCATGACCCCAGGAGCTGAATGTGGTCCTAATTTAGCCAGTTATAAAACCTACTAACCTAATCCCTTGCCTGTCAAATTATCCTTAAAAACCCCATCTCCCCAATTCTCAGGGAGGAAGATTTGAGATATTCTTTCAGTCTTTCTGATTAGCACTGCTCGAGTTAAACACTCTCCGTGTAAACCCTGCCGTCTCTGGGTGTCGGCTTCCTCTTTGGGAGCAGGCAGATGAGCCTGGCCGGGTGGCAACAAACCAAATCTACCTTGGGTTCAATAACAACTTGAGGCTCGGTGCATGTGCCTCAACAGGCTAAGGTGCCAGCCACGTATACCTGAGCTGGCAGGTTCGAATCCAGCCCGGGTCTGCCAAACAACAATGGTGGCTACAACCAAAAAAAATGGCCGGGCGTTGTGGCGGGCGCCTGTAATCCCAGCTACTTGGGAGGCAGAGGCAGGAGACTCCCTTGAGCTCAGGAATTGGAGGTTGCTGTGAGCTGTGATGTCACAGCACTCTATCCAGGGTGATAGCTTGAGGGTCTGTCTCAAAAAAAATAAAAAATAAAAATAACAACATGAATACTTAATTTGCATCCTAGACCTAGTATTGAAAATTTTCCATGGTATCAATATTCCCAAACTTCATAGACAATTGGATTTGTTTTTAATTTAAAATGAATGTTTTCAGCAAAGGATAAAAAGGGACAGATTTTCCTTTATGTTATTCTTACGTGTTAACCTTTATATCATTTATAAAGTGACTTGCAATGTTAGCACCACTTATTATTTTAATTCTGAACAAACTTCGCTCTAGAGTACTTCAAATACTGACAAATGTATGCATTAGGATAATGAAAAGCCCAGTGGCCTATTGAACATCTGATTTCTTTCATAATAGAGGTTATGTTTCCTAAATCGACCTATTGGTGCCTGAGAGTAGAAGGTGCTAACACCCTTTATGATGTGCACGTTTCTTAAAGGTGTTATTTTAAAATATTACCTAGTGGCTTTCCCAATGTAAATGTCTCCTTTACTTATTGGGAATTAGTGCTTATCCATATATTTTACATCGTCTTTCCTCACTTATAATTTCACTCTCACTTTTATCTCCTATACACCGTGAGTTTTTAGAGTAAAGTGTTTGTACCTATTTTAGTCTCTTTTCCTCTGTTATCAATGTATGTATGTGGGGGGACCCTTGCTATGTAGAATGTAAACAATCTATCATACAGCCTTCACTCAAAGCAGTTTCACAATCACATGGGAGGGACCAGGGCAAAGAGACAGGAACAACGAATAAGGAGATAGACTGTAATTTAACAATGTTCTGTAGGTGGAAAATCAAGTTCAATTATCTTTGAAAGTATGTTAGATTGTTAATGCCCTTAAAAGAAAATAGCAAGAATGTCATAAGGAGAATCAGAAGTAGGATGTGGAGTCTAGAAGTTTTTAGTCTTGTAAATTATATCTTTTTTTCCTCTTGATTCACTCACCCATTTGTTCATTCATTGATTAACGCATAGTATAATTTACAGGATATTTATTGTGCTATTACTCTACACAAGGAACTGAATCCGGGATTGAGATTTTAAAGATGAAATAAAAGCTGTTTCACTGCTAGGGGGTTTGGAAATAGGCTGCAAAGTAAATTCCCTATGAAGCATGATCCTACAATGTACCGAGGGATACTTACCCATAATGACAGTAAGTGTCAGGTTGTACATGTAATTAAGTTCATGAACTCATCCTAGAAAAATTACTGTGGTCATCTTTGAAGAACTCTGTTTGGGAAGCTGTGCACCAACACCAGTGCCTAGTCCATCCTTCCAAACAATTTTGGAACTTCTCTGGAATGGTCATCAGAGCTGTAGTTTTATTACCCTTGATGTCCTAAATGTCATCAAAATGTTTCCTCTTTTATGTTTAAATGGATGGAGCTGGAACATATTCCCCTAAGTAAAGTATCTCAAGAATAGAAGAAAAAGTATCCAATGTACTCAGTACTCCTATGAAACCAATTTATATTTACTCACACTTTCTTATGAAAGATAGATCAAAACTATAGCCCAGAATAAAGGAGAGAAATGGAATTGGAAGGGAGGGGAAGGAGGAGGTTTGATAGAGGGAGGGTAAACGGTGGGACCACACCTATGGAGCAGATTGCTAGGGTACAAGTCAAATCTATCAGATACAGAACATGAATGTCTTAACACAATGATCAAGTAAATGAGGCCAAAGCTATATTAATTAGTTTAATGTAAGCACTCCAAATTGTATAAAGAAATCAATACGTTGTACTCTACATATACATAAATGTATTCATAATCTATGTGTACATGACTTAATAAAAAAAAGAAAAAATGTGTTTCGCTTTCAATATTTCTTTTACCTTAGGGTAAAGAAAACAGTCACTGGGGTCACCTCAGGTAAGTGGTGAGCATGTTCCAGGACAGTTATTTGTTTACTGGCTACAAATTCCCTCATGGCCAGTGCCCTGTGAGTTGGTGCATTGCTGTGATTCAAGCATCATGGGTTGTTTGCCAAGATTTTCAGTTAAAATTTTCCTAACTCTTCCTCCATTGATGTCTCCTTAGTTTGCTATGCTTCTCATACCCAGCTGACCATTTGATGAATTTTTGCAACGTTGTGTCAGTCCTGCTTGTTATTGGCTGCCCTGACCTCTCTTTATCAGTGACACTGTTTCTTCCCTCAGAAAATCGTTGAATCTACTCGTGCACTGCCATTTTCTTTGTGGCATTAGCCACATAAACCTGGACTAACTATGTTCTTGATTTCACTTCCACCCTTGACAAATTTAACAAGACATTTAATGTTTGTTTGTTGTTCTAATTCAAGTACCCACATTCTTGCCACAGAACACAAAAACACACCATAACATTATGTGTTGCTGTTGCATTTAACAGTATTGAATGCTTCTCAGTAAGACACCACCACGCATTTACACAAACACAACTGTGAGACACTGCTAGACCAAGGTAATGCAACCTTTCCAAGGAGTTTGTGCAGTCCTGCCAAGATACGTGAACAGTGACAAGTTCATGGATGAATCATCAGACCTTGTAAGAGCAGAACGAAAACTCATCCCATCTTGATTGAGAGAGGTCATGGGTGTTGTGGCAAAGAAAGAAGGAGCAGAGGGATGTAATACTGCACCCCAAGGAATAAAACAGATAACCAGAGTGGTTTGATGTCTTTGGAGCAGAAAACACAATGATAAACATGATAAACATGATTTTGCTGCCATGGAGCTTATAGTCAATGGTAGTTGTTCCAGGTAACTTGTGTTTGCTCTTCTAGACCAACTGCCTGTTTTCTCCTCTCCAGTCAGTGCCCTGGGAGGCTTATTTCCATTACTACCATCATCAGACACCCTTGCCCTCTGGCTTATAAGATATTTTAATGGGAAATACTGGCAGAAACTTGGAGTGTGGATGAAAAAGAAGATCAAAACAGTAATGACTCAGATCTCCATTTTTGATCCCTGTACACCGGCTGGACACTTTGACGAGAGGGCACTGTTCCCCGCAGCTCCTGCCACACCCTGGCGTGGATTGCCTTCTAGAGAACGAATCGTTCCCAGCGTATTCTGTGTCAGCGTTTCGTTATCTTCCTGTTGGTGTAAAAAAGTTATTTAGTGCACATAAATCAGACTGTGGTTATTCTGACCAAAAGTATTCAAATTTGTCCAAAGTAAAGCTCAAAGTCTTTACAGGGGTCACTAAATCCTGTGGCTTTCCTCTCTTTCTTCCACATGCAACACATCCCTACAAACAACCCACACCACTCCCCCTTTCTCTCTCTCAACATATTACATTTTTTTTGCTGTTTATAAAATTATTAAATCACTCATGTGTCAGAATGTATGCCTTTAATATTCCTTTTGTCTGAACTATTCATCTTACGTCTGCAAAGCTTCCCCTTACTCTCCTTCAGGTCCCTGCCCCAGTGGTACCAACAGAGCCCTCCCTGACTACCCTATGCGTGGTATTTCTTATAACCTTTGCCCTGCTCCATTTTTCTCCTTAGAACTTATCAGCAAATTGTGTCTTATCCATATGTGGATTTATTGAAATTTATTCTATATCCTCTGGCTAAGATATGCATGAAGGCGAACAATTTATCTTTGTTTTATTCACCACTATATAATCATTACCAACATTTCCAAAAGCATAAATGAGTAAATGAAAAGTAGGTATGCTTATTGAATAGTATTGAGTAGCGTATCTGGTTCAGTGTATGATTTTGTGTTCTAATTAGCATTATCATTCACAGTTTTATAAAAGTGAATGTTTTACTTATTGAAATTTTACGTTTTTGATCAGGTATTTGTATATCTTATATAAAATTTTTATCTTCCAAGATAAATTTTCCTTCTTATTATAGTATATTTGTTATATTGTGGTATATTCTATCAATGAGTTATCATGCCAACAAATTTTTTTTCCTCTGCCTAAAGACCTGTTTATTTCACAGGAATAAAGTAGTTGGTAGAATTCCAAGGTAATAGTTATTTCTAGGGCATTTATCCTTTAGAAAGATACAAACAATAGGATAAAATAGATTTCATATTGATTATACATTGTTAGCATTTTCAGTGTTCTTGATATTGTGGATTGGTTAATATTTAATATTTCCACTTAATACCATTTTCCTTGTGCTCTCAAGATGTTCTTTAATATTTTTTTTCGTTCTGGACTGCTGGTGATTAATTCTCTATTTAGTTTTTCCTTTTGAATGATATTTCATTGGAATTCAAAGTCAGCTAGTTTGGTCTTCAGTGTTTTAAGATGCTCTTCTATCTTCTCTTTCTCCTAACTAGATGTCGGTTTTGCTCTCTATATCTCCTACTATGTGTCAGGTGTTTTTTCTTTCTTTTTATTTCTAGCTGTTTATATTTTCCTGCTAACACTAAATTTTAGTCATTTTATTATGCTATCCCTTGTTAAAATTCTCCTTGTGTTTCTCATGCTTTGGTTTGGTAATTTTGGATATGTACATTTTTCCGTTTTCATCATTTTTTTTGAAAAGTTTCGCTCTTAAGTTTTGAATATTTTTCTTTCAAACTCCCTTCAGAATTTCTATTATGCAGATATTAGCCCATGTAAATTTGTCCCACACTTCATTTAAGCTTCATTAATTATTTTTTCATTTTTTTTATTCCCCTGCACTTGATTTTTGAAATCAACTGTTAGGTTACGCAGTTAGTTAAACATGAGCATGGAGGATGGCAAATGGGATTTGGCTATTTTGGTTATTTTAGACTGGCTCGAGTCGGGCTGGCCTGAGTTGTCGTGCTAAGTGATTACGGGAATGGGGCTAATCGAGACCACGCTAATGGCTTACCTTGAAATAGAAGCTTATTAATGTTCCAGTGACTTTCTAACTTGGATAAATTTAGTCATATGTCATACTGACTTGGGTGGTTTGAGGAACACCCTGATTAGGAAATAGAGAAATTACCAAGAAGCCTCTGATACCCCTCAAAAGTTGTATATAAAATCCAAGCACTGCCTTCTCTACGGTGACTGCAGTTACTAGGACAGAACCTGCCTTGCTTTATACGTGAGTAATAATAAACTCTCCCTTGATAAACTCCTTCTTGTTTTATTCAGTTATTTCAGCAACTACTTCAAGCCATCACCACACCACCCTAACATCTCTGCTGTTGGTAATTCCAGTGTACATTGGAATTTGTAATCCTATCTAATGGATAGGATTTTACCTCATATTGTATTATTTATCTGTCAGTATTCATTTGGGTGTTTTTAAAATCTTCCATAACCTTACTTGTTGTTTTTTTTTCTTAACTGTCATGAACCTATGGAGTTTGTTAAATGTCCTTGTCTAATTATCCTATTATGTGTTATGTTTCTAGGTCAGTTTCTAGGAAATAATTTTTCTCAGTATTTGTCATTCCCCCCCGCCAATTTTTGTATGCTTGTCAGTTGGGGTTGAATGCCAGGAATTGTGTATTTCAACTTTTGGATGCTGATTATTTTTGCTTTCCTATAAATCTTTCCTGAGCTTTGTTCTGAAATGCAATAAATCACAGGGAAACACTCTGACCCTCTCAAGGCTTGCTTGTAAACTTCTTTAGTTCGGCTAAAGCAGCCTTTTTGTCTAAGTCTAATTTTGTTCCACCTTTCTGTTAGTAGCCACTGTTTCCCCCTACTTCTTCTGTGCCTTCTGTTCTTAACTCCGGGAGATTATTAGGGCTGGCTCTAGTGCCCCGCCCTTTCCCTTCAGCTAGAAACTCCCTTGAAAAATTAGACTCCCACCATCATAGACATCACCTGTTTTGTTTCTCCAAGCTCAGTGATCACTATTTGGTGCACCCTTTATGAAAAGTCTGATGACCACTCTATCATATATTTTGATATATGTACTTTTTTTTTTTTTTGAGACAGAGCCTCAAGCTGCCACCCTGGGTAGAGCGCTGTGGCATCACAGCTCACAACAACATCCAATTCCTGGGCTCAAGCGAGTCTCCTGCCTCTGCCTCCCAAGTAGCTGGGACTACAGGTGCCCGCCACAACGCCCGGCCATTTTTTGGTTGCAGCCGTCATTGTTGTTTGGGGGGCCAGGGCTGGATTCGAACCTGCCAGCTCAGGTGTATA
>CAUYRH010172448.1:0-24117 GCA_963574655.1 Perodicticus potto | reverse complement strand
CCAGGCGTTGTGGCGGGCACCTGTAGTCCCAGCTACTTGGGAGGTGGAGGCAGGAGACTCGCTTGAGCCCAGGAATTGGAGGTTGCTGTGAGCTGTGATGCCACAGCATTCTATCCAGGGTGACAGCTTGAGGCTCTGTCTAAAAAAAAAAAAAGAAATGGCATGAGGACTATGGGCAGTTTTAATTGACAAATGATAATTATGTATATTAATGGGGTATAATGTCATGTTTTGATCTATGTATACATTGCAGAAGAATTTGGAGGTGTTCTGACTATTAAATTGCTTGAGCACAAGAATTTGAGGTTGCTGTGAGCTGTGATGCCACAGTATTCTACCAAGGGCAACAAACTGAGACTGTATCTAAAAAAGAAAAAAGAAAAGGCATTAGGAGCGAGGAAGTCAGACACTGAGTCACGTAAGGAAGAAATCAAAGCTGGTAAGATCTTCACTGATTGGCACTCTCAGCCCCCTGGGGGTGAGGGTCCTGCCTCTGGGACTGCCCCACTGCCAGACTCACAACCTCAGCTAAGAAGCAGTTGGGTTTCTTGAAGCTTTGCACATGGGCATTCTCAGGAGCAGCAGCTGGGACTGAGACTTAGGAGAGTTGCCTGCACCTGAAGAAACAAGAAACGTTTCACTTCACAGAAACGTCTCGGGTAATTCTGAGGGATAGAAATGAGAAGCCTCCTGGTTAAAGGGTCTTGGGCTTAGGAAAGTGTCATGCCCCCCCCCTCCAACTTTCCAGGATGAGCATCAGGGTCCAGATGGGTGCTGACAGATAGGAGGGCTATGGATGGTTAATCCTACCTGTTAGGAACCAGATAAGGGATTCAGAGATGAAGATGTGGTCCTTGCCCTTGAGTGATGATTGTTAATGTGGCCACTGGCATCAAGAACAAGGCCATATGATGAAAGATCAGAATAAAGGCCCAGCCTTGGAGCTGCATCTTCTCCCCTCCCTCCCATGACCTGGACTGGAAGTCTTGGCCCTCCCCTCCTGCTGTTGCTCAGTGAGGGGGAGTCGCTACACCTGGATGTGTACCTTGGGCACCTTTGGGAATCAAGGATACAAGTGAAAGAGACACTTAAAGGACTAAGGAATGTGTGTTAGCAGTGGTCAATAGGAGGAGGAGCATGGGGCGGGGGCCCTGGCTGCACTCCCTTAAAGTTGACCCCTTAGATGGCCAAGGACAGGCTGGTGTTAGAGGAAAGGTATCTAAGTGGATCTAGGTCAGGCCACTGGCCTCAGGAGAAAGAAGGGAAGGCCTCCTCAGCCCTGTTTCAGGGCCCCCCATCCCTTTTCTTTCCCAAATAAAAGATCTTTAATGACCAAAAAAAAAGAAAGAAAGAAAAAAGTATGTATATGTAACATATATGTAATGTTAGTATAGGGATACTAGTGTTAGTGTTTGGAATGTAGAAGGCAGGCAGTAAAAGTTATTTCCATCGTGCATATACTTTAGTTATAAGAGACAATTCATTGTTGTAGCCTTCCAAAACACCCTCTTGTACCTGTTTTGTACTCAGAAAACGTTTGTGAGTGACAAATAATTATTACTGAAACATTAATGATGTGGCTTGTCTTTAGACTTCCCAGTATGTATAGTTAACCATTTTCCTTTGTTGAAAATAAAAGGTAGTGGTGGGGAGAGAATCTTTGAATTTCTGCCTATCATACTATAGGCATATTGCAGACCAAAGGAGGGTATCTCAGAGGAAGGAAACCTCCCTAAATAGAAAAAGAAGACAAAAAAAAGATGAAAGATTTTTTCTTTCAACAAAGAAATTCTAGTACTTAACTTGTCAGTACAGGATTTTGAAAAACAGCATTCCCAAGTATGCCTTTGTAAAAAGCCTTAAAAAGAAGCAATGCAAACCTAGCCTTTTATTATTTCTCATTGATAATAGCTTGCAAAATCCTCATTTTATAAAACTCAGTACACTATTGTGAGCACAATAAGCAAGGCTGCCTTTATAAAGCTGATGTTCCATTGGGTAAGTAAGGGCCCAACGATAGCCTGGCCAATTACAGATTCTGGCTGTGTCTGCACAGTACCCAAAAAAGGGACGGAAATGCAAAAAACTCACCCAAACAACAATTTTTTTAAAAAGAAAGAATAAACTCTTGCCTATGTTGAATGGAGTCATGAAGTACACATAGCTGAAATCCTTCTTTCATACACATGCCACTTTTGTGAGAAAGAGAAACATGTCTGATCAGAATTCTAAAACCCTTCAATTGCACAGTATTATTGACATTCCCAAAGATAATCTGGCAAGATTCTTAAATAACTTACAAATCATCAGAAGATGTTTACATAGTCTGAAAATTGATGGTTCATTAACTTATTTTTAAGATATTCATCAAATATTCAGATGTCAGCTACTGCTCAATTTGCTGGTGATGTATAACTGAACAGAAAAAAGTCTCTCTCTCATGGGGCTTATATTCTAGTAAGAGTAATTAAAAACTAGTTTCTAGATATATTGGAAACAGTACTAACTTGGGTAATAGAAGATCTTCATAGCAATCCTAAGTATCTGCATAGTAGTTGGTTACAAACTTTAGTTCTGCACTCCCTGGTTCTGTGACCCTGTGAAAATCTATTCACATTAAGGTACTTACCATCATAAAGTATGAAAACTGGATGAAATAGTCTATAAGAAAATGTTCAATTTTAAAATTCCGTAATAATGTAATTATAATGATTTTGTTTTCTAGAATCTTTAATTTTGTTCCAGAAATATGCATTAAACAAATCACACATGACAGCTCCAAGTTTCATAGGAAATACACAAATAAAGGAGTTGTTATGTTTATCCTAAAAGGCATTTGTAATTTGCTGAAGATTATCCTACAGAAGTTGTTAGGATGATTGGAGGAGAAAAAAAGACTAGAGTAATAATAGGAAAGCCTTAGAATGGGGCAGAATATTACATTCCCCAACTGTGTGTGCATGTGTGTGTGTGACATACATTTATGTGTGTAACTTATTAAATCTCAAGTTCAACTCATAAAATAAACACACTATATTTTAAGCATCCTTGCATTATGAACTACAATGGTGTATGGAAAAATTTATTTTGAAGGCAAACAGAGTTTTCTTCCCAACTTAATATTCAGTGTATATTTAGATGAGTTGCTTATGTTCTTTAGGGATCAACAGCTTCATCTTCAACTGAGTCATCATGATAATTGCCCCTTAGGGTTTATATTATGGTTTCAATGGGATAATAGAAGCCAAGTGCCTAGCATAGGTTTCAGCACATAACGGAAGCTTCCTCATCAGTCTGGAATGTTAGGATCTCTCCTTTTACCATGGGAATTTTTATCAAAAAGCTTAAATTAATTGAATGTGAGCATTGATTTGATTCTCTTCATAGAATTCTCTTTGCAAATAATCAGAATCATATTTGTTGAGTATCACAAGAAAACTTTCTGCAACTTGTCATTAACAAGTACCATATTTTATCTTGTCTAAGACTTCATTGATTACGAGGATGCAGCTGTTCATATGGCTATTGGCCCGGTAGGAACTGAGTGCTGGTACAATCCTGGGAGGCCTAGGCCTAAAGCACATCAGGACCTTTTTTTCATTAAAAGGCATAAAATTGTAATTCTTTGATTCTGATGTCAGAATCTGATCCAGAAACTCAGGAGTCTGCATTGTGATTCTTTTTACTTTAAGGCTTGTCATAAATGCCACACAGTATCTTTTTCAGCACTGCTAACTCCTAAAACTGTGTGTTTTCCTAGCTCAAATATGCTACAGGACAGAGCTGTTGCATGCACCAGCCCTGCCCTCTATACAATCTTTTTTGCTCTGGTGCTCACTCAACGATGGTAGCCTTTTGTGACATCTGGTGTATGGTTAAGATTACTATTCCCCAGTAAAAAATATGTTGTCTTCAGAATCCAAAGAGGCCTACTAGGTATGTGCTTTCTTTTTGGTGAAATAAGGTACAATATGTAATAATTTATCCTTTTATTTGGATGGCATATCTCAGCATACTCCTAATTATTGGATTTCTAAGATTTTACCCACATGACAAGACTTTATGGGATTTATCTTTCTCCTCTAGAACACATGAAACTTGCCAAGGTTCCCAACACTTTCTGTTCATATATTTTTATTAGCAAGATGCAATTGAGAGAGACTTGGGCAAGACTCCCAAGGATCAGACTGTTTGCAACTAATTTAACTGTACCTCAGAAAAAAGTTTTAGAAAAGTTATAGGATTACAAAATGTATTTAGCAACCAACAAGGTAACATTTATAATAGTTGGCATCCAATTAAAAATTACCAGGTATGTGAAAGCCAGGAAAATTCTACCCATAGTTAGACAAGGACATAATTAGTAGACCAAGGACATTAACATAATTATTGTAACTGTATTCCAAATCCTCAAGAAACTAGAGTAAAAATTGAACATATTAGTAAAGACATGGATGATTTAAAAATGCAAATGAAACATTTAGAGATGAAAATTACAATTTGTGAAATAAATGGATGGGAGTTATGGCAGATTAGAAATTGGGAAAGAAAATATATTAGTGAAATCAAAGACATAGCAACATAAAACTATGCACAATGACACATAGGAAAAATACTAAAGAGGAGCAGTATGTCGTCGAACTGTGGGAAAATCTCAAAGAGCGTCATATTTTTCTGTCTATTACTGATTATTGATAGAATTTTCCCATTTTTTGTAGGCCTACTAATTTTTAATTGGATGCCAAACATTGTGACTTTTACTTTGTTAGACGTTTTTATGAGTACTTTTTATAATTCTGTCCTACCTCCTTTGTTGATTTTTCAGCTATAACTTTTTTATTTTGTTATTTTAGTGATTACTTTAGAATATATATCTATATATGACATATGTATATATTATATTTGATATGTATATTTGAAATTCCAAAAAATAAGGAGGACCATAAAAACATTTGTAAAATATTAGCCACTCTTTTTTTCTAACTTCATAGAAATTCTAAAGCCATAGTACCAAGAAGCACAATGAAACCCAAGCACAGGAAACATGAAGAGTACAACACTAAAGCAAATAACAATCAAATTGCTTAAAACCAGTAATAAAGAGATAAATCTTAACAGAAGCTAGTCAAAAAAGAAACATTACAGAGAAACAAAAATAAAGATGAGAGTAGATTTCTCATTGTTCCCAAGAGAATAAAACAATGTCTTTAAAATATTGAAAGAAAAATAAAAAACCTGTCAACCTAGAATTCTCACCTAGCCAAATATTTTCCACATAACAAAGATGAAATAAAATCCTTTCAAACATTCAAAAGCTGAAAGATTTCATCATTAGTTTATCTGCCCTATGAGAAACATTACATACAGGAAGTCCTAGTAAAAATGGTAACTGTTAGAAGATAATCTAATCAACTTTATTTTTTTATTTATTTTTTTATTTTTTGTAGTTTTTGGCCTGGGCTGGGTTTAAACCTACCACCTCCAGCATATGGGGCCGGCGCCCTACTCCTTTCAGACACAGGTGCTGCCCTAATCAACTCATTTTTAAAGCAGAACAATAATGTACTAGAAGGTTTATAACACATGTAGAAGTAAGATATGCAACAATGAAAACACAAAAGCCTAGAAGGGTAAGAAAGGGAAGGACAGTGTTGTCAGGTTTTGATGCTATGTGTGAATTAGCATAAAGATACTTGAAGCTAGAATGTATAATGTAAATATACTATAAATTCTAAAGTAACCACTAAAATAACAACAACAAAAAAAGTTATAGCTAGCGAATCAACAAGAGAGGGAGAACAGCATCATAAAAAATACTCAATCCAAAATAAGGCAGAAAAGAAGGAAAAAAGGGAATAAAAAACAAAAGGGAAAAATAGAAAACAAAAGTAACATGGTAGATTTAAACCAAACCAGGCTAATAATCGTAGTAAATGTAAATCTATTAGATGCAACACTAAAATTATGATCTGTAAAAGAAAAACATATTGAGTGGAATTTAGATTTCATCAAAATTTAGAATTCTTCTTTGTAAATGAGACCTTTAAGAGAATGAAAAGTATTCAGACAAGGAAAAAATATGGGAAAATTTCATCCCTGGTAAAGGACTTGCATCTAGAAAATACAAAGAACTCTCAAAACTCATGAAACAACACAATGAAATGGGAAAAACACTTAAACAGAATCTTCGCCAAAGATGATATAATTACAAGAATGGATGCCCAATATCAATAACCATTAGGGAAATATGGGTACAACCACAATTAAGGTACCACTGCATAGATGTTGGCAAGAATGTGAGGCAGCTGGAACTCATACATACTCTTAATGAGACTATAAAATGGCACAAACACGTTGGAAAAAGTTTGACACCTTTTAAAACAGTTAAACATACACTTTCTACATGACCCAACCATTCATCCATAGGTATTTACCCAGATGAAAAGAAAACATGTATCCATGCAAAGACTTACACTCAAACATTGTAGCAGCTTTATTTGTAATTGTCAAAATCTTAAAATAGCCCACAAAAGTATCCAGGTGAATGGATGAACAAATTGTGATATTGTATGAATACTCAGCAATTAAAAGAAATGAACTATTGATTCATGAAACTGCATGGATGAATCTCAAAATAACTATACTGTGAAAGAAACTAGACATGAAAGACTACATACTATTTGATTTCATCTGTTTCAAATTCTAGAAGTGCAACCTCATCAATAGTGACAGAAATCAGATAGAATATTGGCTGGGAAAGGGAGGTGTGGTGGTACAATTACAAAGGTGATGAAGAAACTTTTGGTGGTAACTTATATACTTATTATCTTGAGTCTGGTAATGATTTTAGAGGTGTATGTTAGAGGTGCAAATGTAAAATATACATTTTAAATTTGCACAACTAATTGTATGTCAATTATATCTTGATCATTGAGCTGTATACGATAATTGGTGAACATTTATTATGAATAAATTGTAAAATTTAATAACGATAGTTTAAAAAATTAAAAGACATCACAGACATGGTAAATTAAAAAAAGAAGAAATCTCTGTTTTCTCTGAGCATAATTTAGAATTTTCACATTGGGAAAAAGTCATTTATATTATCACGATGTGGCTAACAAACACAGTAGGTTGAATTAGGTGTCATTTGCAGATGTTCTTTCATTTTACTAAAAGTAAATTTGAAAATTTTTTCATATGTACATGTTTTCATCACATCTCATCACTATGTATTCATAATTAAAAACATGACTTAAACAAATTAAAACATTCTTAGCTATTTCATTCCAGACTGTATTTTGTATGACATATTTGAATATGAAATAGACAACTAATGGGCTCTTGTATTTTGAGAAACAATGATGTTTAAAATTTCTTATATCTGCTGTGCTAGCCACGAGAGCCCCTATATAGAGTACATTAAGACAAAGGCCTAATCAGGCTGCTTTTAATTTGCTTCCATTCTGTAATATAATAATAAGTGCAGATGTCTTCCCAACATTAATTTCTAGCTACATGGCAGAATTTCATTACGTTCAGCCATCCCCATTTTAATTAAGCATGCTTACTTTGGTTGTGCACAGTCTGTGCTTTTGGCCCATCAGGACAAGCACTTAGTCAATTAACTATTTTATTAACCAATTGATTTTTGCTGTAGGTCCCTACCTTCTCTTATCAGTTAGAAATGATCATGAAAGGCAAATAAATTGGTTCCTTTCATCTCTAAAAAGCAACAATAAATTATGAAACATTTCAAACAAGGTTTCTGGGAGGAACTTAAACACAAATAAAAAATGCCTGCCATTTATTCTGGAATGTAAAATGGACTGCTTGCAGTAGCATTGTATTTGAATAAATCATATTGTCACACTGACCTTTATTGATATACTGCTTCCCAACTTAAATCCTCAGTCCTGCTGCTTAAAAGATCTTTTGTTGTACAAGACCTGCAGATCCATCAGGTAACAAAATAATGATTTGCCATCTGTGGACTACCTAAATCAATAATTTAACTAGACCCTCAGTAGCTTCTTCCCAGCTCCTCATCCCACTCTATTGCCTAGGTTTGCAATTTCACTTATGCAATTATTGATGTAATTAAGGGCTAAAAATGTTATTAAACTGAAGGAAAATACAATGTATGGCATTTGGCTTCTCAAGATATTGTATATTTTTAGGAAATGCTGTATTTCTTAATTTGACTTAACATCTGTGGCTAACAAAGAGTATAATTTGATATAATTTCATAGGAAAATAAAATTTCTCCCAGAGGAATCAGAGGTCTCGAACTCAGTGTACTTGTCCCCCTAGTTTAGTTTTGTGACAGATGATTTATATAGATATAGAAAATATATTTTTCTAAGGTCAGAATTGGGATATATAGTATACTAATTCATGGAAATGATCTATTTTGGAATATGTAGTATGTTTGTTCACCCTAATTACAAAGTAAATATTTTAAACATAAAAGGTGGATGAAAGGCTTGCTATGTCCTCTTTCTCTTATGACAACTATTCTTATTATCAATATCATTTTAATGGAAAAATATATTTAAGATGCTGTTTTCCTAAAAACTCAAGACCAGGACATGGAAGTCTGATACTTTTATTAACAAACTGTATTATCTCAGGCAAGTGCTGTTAATCTATTAAGTCCAATTTCCTCATGTTTATTTTAGAGTATTTTGCATATGCCCTGTTTAATTACAGAGTTGACTTTGAGGTTCTGGTGATATTAGTAATACTAATGGTGATTCTGTATTGTGTGCCTACTATGTTATAGGTACCTTATGACTACCTATAACCTTCACAACAACCCATTAAGATCAGTATCCACATCCTAATTTTCTAGCCAAGGAGCCATAGGGACATTAGGCAATCTGCTTAGGGTTCCCTGGGCTTACATGGCAGAGTTGAAATTAAAATCACAGCCTGCCATACACTGTCTCATGCTTCCCTACTCTACCATACTGCCTGTCCATGATATAACGTCTGTGAAAGTTCAGCAGAAAAACCAAAGCCCTAGACAGATGCACAGTGGTATTACAGCCATTATAGTGATTAATAGGCAACACAAAATGTAGGACCTGACACCTGCAGGTGATGTTGCCCTTTCCTTGAATGGGAGTTACACTATGCCATTAGACAGACAATTAATGGGAAATTTTTCAAAGGCAAATTTTGCCACTGTCTTTCATGCATGGCCTTGCTAGCTCTCCAGGAGAAGCAAAAAATAACAATGCTGATTGATTTCCCTTTGCCACTTGCTGCAAGTGGTTCCCGTTTTAATGCCCTTCTCAATTGGGCCTTCACTGTCTTTTGAAGCTGCTGATATTTCAGCCTCCACACAGGCTGAGCAGTTTGGCGCCTCAGAAAGTTCAAAATGTCTGCACAGCGGGGAAAAAAGGTAATATATTTTCTGAAAGCTGTTTGGGTGGTTCTCTTAGAAGACATAGCTCTTCCTGCTTTATACTTCAGTAGGCAAGAACGTACTCACTCCTTTTACTTCCTTATCCTTCTCCCTCAAAAAAGATAAACTTTTAATTGATGGAGATTCTCAGAGATTTCTGTGATCAAACTCAAATATCATAATAACACAAGGTCAGTTGACTTGAATAATTTTATACTTTATTATAGTCTAACCATGGATTTTAAAGTCTACATGGGGTAAAATTCATCTTAAAAAGTATACTCATGGTATTCCATGACAAAGTAGAACGTTTACACAGAAGTTTTACAAAATGGCTTATAATGCACAATGGTGTTACCTAAATCTGGGCAATTATTCAACTCTAGTTTCATCCCAAAATCTGGACTCAATTTCTTTCCTGTGTCTTCTAATGAGTACAGCCTAGGTTATCTTTCCTGAAGATCTTTCTGGTGAGTCTAGTGACTTCAGCTATTTTCTCTTTTTATGTTACTTCAACTTTATTGAGTATATACTATGATCTAGGCATTAGGCATCCAAAAAAGATGACTAGCTAAGATAGATGTGGGCAGCTCCCACTTTGCATTTACATGACCACGTTATGTACTTGATTACTATTTATTAAACTGAGTTGTTAGGCTGACTCTCATTACACAAGCCCAAAAAACAACACTGTACTGGATAAGCTCAAGGCTAAAACAAGAAACTTGACTGGTTTGGTGGATAGGAGGCTCATGAAGTTCCTATCTGTCCTCTTCTAACAAGAAAATCTAATTTAATTTATAAATGAATTGAGTTTTAAAACCTGTATTTGTAATAGGAAGAAAAAATACTTCATGCTTTACTAACTACTAGCAAATAAAGCAAAAAGGCAAAAAATAAATAAGTAAATAAATAAAAAAGTCCAAGTTAAGAAGGAGGGAAAAAGTGAGTGGTCTGTTTTTTCCTACATCAAATCCAGGCAATATTTTGTAATAGGAATTTAATTAGCTATCAGATTTCTTCAAGTTCACTTCCCTTGCTCAATTTCTTGTGATTCTCTATGCCAATGCTCAGAAATATAGGTTCATTATTATTTGTTGGGCCATCACTAAAACAACCTAATGTGACCTACCTAAATTTCAAGGTGCTTAATGGCATCAAATAATTATTTCTTAATCCCAAGCAAGTTTATTATTTTATTACTATCAGTTAATATTTAAAATATTTATTTTATTAAATTAATTTACACCAATATATAAATGATTAATACCCCTTTAATGTTCCAGTGATAGTTTCTGTTTTAAAGATGAATGGCTGTTCTCATAGAGGATATCCTAGGGATGTCCAATTAATGAGGTCAGAGACAAAGCTGCAGAAAGTATTATTTGACAGGAAGACAATATCAATTGAGGCCATTGTGACCTGGGAATTTGATCAAAACACTTTTCCATAGCTCATTTATTTATTCAACAAGAAATTGCTATGTATGATATTGTGTGTTAGAAACAGAATATACAAAACAAATATCACCTATTTGTAACTTCAATTTAAAGAATTTCACCTTTCAGTAGAGGAAATAGATCATGAAAATAATGAGTGATAAGTGCAATTATAAAGATGTAAGTAGACATTTGGCATAAATTTCAAAGGTTTTTCCTTCCAGATATCTTTTTCTATATTCTCAGATTAAGATGTGTCTCAAAGGAGAATATGAGCAAGCCATATAAAGAGAAGTGGGGAATAGAGAGGTGTGAAACACTTTAGTGAAAGGCATTGTATAGGTCAGGGTCTCAGCAGGTAGCATACTCAAAAGGGTGATGGAAGAGATTTTAATGAAGGGACCATTTATGAAACTAAACATAAGGTCAAGGAAAATCAGCAAGAGATGATGAAACATCCCAGGGTAAAGAAAAAGCTGGAAGTTGTTACTACCATTAGGCTGAAATGGGGCAAGAGGAAGCAACAATTACCTAAACTGAGGAAGACCTGAGGGGTGGCTCTGAAGAGGACTATGGTCTTTCTTCATCAGAGAAACAACAGCCATTGCCAGACCATGGCCTGGTAGGGAAGAAGCCAGGGAATAAATATCCTGACTTCTGACTCCTCTAGTCCTCTGATCTAGAGTTTCCCATGGGCAGAAGCCAACACAAAGCCAAAAGTTGTCTTTTATTCTTGCCACTCTCTTAGACTTTACACTCCAGCAAAAGAACATGCACGGTAATTTCTTTTTCTCTGTGTCTGTGTTGGTTGTTCTATTTTTGTCCTCCTAGTTTTACTCTTCATCCTTCTTTGGCTTCAGAAGAGCTGGGTTTTCATACCTTTTGGCAGAGTTAGGGTTTGAGTCTACTTGGTCTCTCAACAGTTCAGTCTCTGCTTGTAATTTACTCTGTGATTCTGTGGTTAAGTAACTGGTCTGTTGTTTTCCTTCCTTCCTTCCTTCTTTCCTTTTTCTTCTTTATTTTCTCTCTTTCTTTCCTTTTTTTTTTTTTTTTTTTAAAGCAGGGTCTCATTCTGCTTTCCAGTCCTTAGCATAGCTCACAGCAACCTCAAACTCCTGGGTTCAAGTGATCCTCCTGCCTCAGCCTACCAAGCTAGGACTATAGGCTCCAGCCACACGCCTAGCTAATTTTTCTGTTTTTAGTAGAGATGGGGTCTCATTTTAGCTTGGGCTACTCTGGAACTCCAGAGCTCAAGGGATCCTCCTGCCTTGGCTTCCCAGAGTACTGGGATTAATGTGTCAGCCATTGTACCCGGGGCCCTTGGTCTGTAGTTTTCAGTTGTTCTCACAGAAATCAAACCTGGTTATTTTTGGCATCAATGACCCATTTGGATGTTTGGTGCAGTAGGTAGGCCAACTGTTGTGGGGCTAACAGATCAAGTCTTTTCTATACCTAGTAACCAGGGTAAAGAGCTCCTAGAGAGTTGCTATAGCTCTTTCCTATACCAGCTGGATTCTTCAAAGACCATGAAAAATGTCAGAGGACCTTCCTGTCTTCATCAGCAGTGACTTTTTTTTAGCACCTTTTGGTATCCCTTGTCCTTCGGATACTGTAGGACACTTATACTAGTGGATCAACACAGCACATATGTGGTGAAGTAGAGCTATCCCAGTCAGCCAGGGGTGTGCTATTTCTATATTTCCCTAAGCTAGTGTTGTCAGATTTAACAAATAAAAATAGAAGACACCCAGTTCAGTTTAAATTTCAGATACACAGCAAATAATTTTTTTTTTTTTGGTATAAGTCCCATGTAATATTTATGAAACACTAAAAAAATTATTTGTTTGAAACTCAAATTTAAGGAGCTATCCTAAGAATAAATATTGCCTGGAAAGAATTCACAGATGCCCCAATAATTTGAGCTAAATCTGTGGATATTCAGAAAATACCTACTCTGTGGGCGTTTTTGTACTCAGGGCTCAGTATACAGAGTCCTCTCTCCAAATCAGCTTATCCTCCAATGAGGTAGTCAAGAGAATGAAAGAGAATCATGGGTAATGTGTCCAGGGTGAGTTCTGTTCCTGTTTGCCTTGCCCTTGCCCTGATCTGTCAACTATAGCTACAGGGTGCATTCACAGATCTGAGGTCCATTGGCTTAAGGCTGGACTCTTCCACAAGATAGTGTTGCTTCTCTCCCACTACTTTGGGTTGCATTTTCTTTGTGTCTCCAGCTACCTCCAGAGGCTTATGATGCTCCAGGGTCCACAGACCCCTATGTATGGGGCAGGTATCTCCCCAGCCCAGGAATAGAGCAGCTTTCCTTTCTTGCACCACCCCTACCCCAGTTGGCCTCCCAGGTACTCTGTCATCCATGTAGCTCTCTATATTAAATTTCCTCTGCTTTAAATGTTCTCCTTCAGAGGAGTCTCTATTTTCCTGGTTGCGTGCTGAACTTTACAGCATTGGGGCCCGAGATCAAGTCTTTTCTACACCTAGTAGCCAGGGTAAAGAGCTCCTAGAGAGTTTCTGTAGCTCTTTCCTATACCAGCTGGATATGGACTGGATAACTGAAGGGAGCTAGCTTTTTTAACTGGGAGCAAGTGGAGTAGGTTCTCCTGAAAGACATGAAGCCTGAATTCAGGATCCTAATAATTGTTTTCATTTATTCATTTTAGGATGTTCTGGGTACTGTGCTAAATGTTTGTGGTGGTTAATTTTAAGTAACTTGACTGGGCCACGAGGTGCTCACATGTCTGGTCAAACATTATTCTGGGACTGTCTGTGAGGGTGTTTCTAGATGGCATTAGGATTTGAATGTATGGGCTCAGGATTGCCCTCTCGCATGTGGGTAGACCTCATCCAATCAGTTGAAGGCCTGAATAGAATTCCAAAGGCTGATCAAGACAGAATTCCTTCTGTGTGACTGTCTTTGAGTTGGAACATTGTTTTTTATTTTCCCTCATCTTTGGACTTGAACAGCGCCATCAGGTCTCCTAGTTCTTAGGTTTTTAGACTTGGTTTGGAACTACACCCCTTGACTCTCTTGGATCTCCATTTTGTTGACAGCAGATCTTAAAATTTATCAGTCTCCACAAATGTATGAGTTGATTCCTTATAATAAATCAATCTCTTTTATTTCCATCACCCTCTCTATCTACACACACACCCACACACATGCTCTATAAACATACAGGAAAATCCTGACTAAAACAGTGTTCTTTCACCTTATTTCATGTAATCTTCAGAAATCTTCCTTCAAAGTACTATATTTAATCCCAATTTATATGAAAAATAAAGCTTCAGAAAGATGAGACATTTGTCCAAGATCAGGCTGTAACAGTGAGAGTACAAATTTTCTTAGCTCCCCAAAATATGTTCTTATCAACCATTATATGGGAATGAGTCATAAGTCATGTTTTCTAAGAAAGGCACATCAGGCAGGAAGCTGACTAAATCCAGTGTACATCCAGATCTACTCTCACATCAGTAAGTGACCTTCATCTTCCACTTTCTCTCTCTCTCCCCTCCCCCCAATGGCTGAGTTCAGGATGTGACTAGGATGCTTGTAGTGGATAAGGATAGATAGGGAGGTAATCAGCCAGGATGTCCGCAGTTTACTTTACTTTAATTGGTCTACGCTTGGCGACAAAAAGCATAACAACAGCCTCCCAGAGACCCTGAAGTTCCTATGTCTGCCCGGGAAAGGGAATGAATCTGGTTGCCTGTGATGTCACTCAAGTAAACTGAGAATCAAAGCTGTTTTCTTTTCAAACATTAATACTTACATTTTTGACCCTCAAATCATAAGCAAGATATAGCTATTCTTTTGTAAGCCCAATCATACATTTAACTTATTTTACAAATATTTATTGAATACCTACTATTTTAAAATCATAGATGCATTGTACTATTTTCATTGAGTCAGGAGGTTTGAGATACTAGGATCCTACAGGGCTGCTCAGAAAGTATCCAGCCATGTAATAAGAAAAATAGAGACATATATGTCTGGATACTTTCCGGAAGCTCTCATATAATCTAGACCTCACCATGGTATATTCAAGCAGTTGGCTTTGTCATCCTTCCAATTCCCTTTGGCTACCCAATTAAATAGGTCAGGTACTAATGTCCAAGCAGACATTAAAAGATTCTGTTATTTTTCAAGGCCTTATCAAAGATTTAGTATGTCTTTCTAAATGAACTAGTAGTCATCCTTTGAAGCATCTGCTCAAAGATGGAGTGTTACCTGTCAAGCAGGGGGAGGAACTGGTAATTCAAAGATTAAAAAAAAAAAAGTAAGGTGCAAAGGAAATAAAATTGTAGCAATAACAAAGACTTTAGATGATTAAGTAGCACAGACAATATGGCAATATTTCTGTCTGTGGATTAAAAAAAAGGGTTTTTTTTTGTTTTAAAATACAACATGGTGAATAATTGCTATGTGTCCAGAACTATGTTGATTGTTTTATCTAATTCTGTAACTATTTTATTTATACTTGCTTACTATTCACTATCTACCCAAAGAAAATGCCCTTTCCACATTCTTCTAAAATAATAGTTTATGGAGAAGAGAAAGGCTTGAATTATGTGGATGTACCATCTTTTTTTTTTTTAATTATTTTTAGACAGATTCTCACTTTGTTGCTCTAGGTAGAGGGCAATGCTGTCATAACTCATAGCAACCTCAAACTCTTGTACTCAAGTTGTCCTCTTGCCTGAACCTCATGAGGAAATACAGGTGCCTGCCATAACACCCAACTAGTTTTTCTATTTTTTGTAGAGAAAGGGAGTCACTCTTGCTCAGGCTGTTCTCAAACTCCTGAGCTCAGGTGAATCACTGGCCTTGGCCTCTCAGAGTTCTAGGATTACAGGTGCAAGCACTGTGTCTGGTCCCATCGCCTTTTTGCAAAAGTACATTATATAACCTAATGAGTTTAATTTTTAATTCATCAACTCAGTTAAAGAAAATAAGGAGTCCTTATGGTGAGTTAGAGACAAAAGACAGAAAGATGCTTACTTCATGAGACCTCCCCTAAGGAGATCCTAAACTATTGGTAAAGGTACTTATAAACAGATGGTGGTGACAAGACACACCATGTGTAGTAATCGGAGGGTACACATGTGTGATGGTGGCACAAAGAAAGCTGATTTTCTTAGGCTTTGAGGGGTGGGCAGCAGAAGCACAAGGAAAGCTTTATCTTTGAGGTTACTCCTGAGATGCACCTTCAAAGATGACTAATCAGACAGATTTTTGGGGAAATCATTTCTCAAACTGAAGTGAGAAATAATAGAGTTTTGTTTAATATTTAGGTGTTGAAGATATCCTGTAAATCAAGATGTGGTGGGAGATGAAGTTGAAAAGAAGCACATTAGCAACCAAATACTACAAAGTTTTGTGGGTCATTATAATACTAAATTGTTTTAAAATCCCATTGAACAGTAATACATCTCTTATTTGGTGGTCCATAAAATTCCCCATTCAAGCCAGTGAGTAATTGCCAGCCCTTGGAGAATGGGGATCACAGTCCTCCTAGGGGTGCCTGTGTTCAATTCTCCAAGCCTGATTTTCAGTTAATATTTCCAGGTTTCTGTGTAAACCCTTACTACTCAAAGTATGGTCTGCATATCAGCAACACTGACATGCTGTTTAGCTTGTAGATATCTGACATCAGACCAGATTGTCAGAAATGCATCATCTTAAGTCCCATTTCAGACCTATTTAATCAGACTGAATTGTAACACAATTCTCAGGTGAGTCATATATCCATTAAAGTTTGAGAAGCCCTGAAAAAACCAACTCAAATTAACTCAGACAGTAAGTATTGTTATTTTTGCTTATTGGTAATAGACAACAAAAATCCCTTGATCTTAGAAATACATAAGTCCTTAGAAGACTCAGATCACCTGAAAAACAGTTAAAAATGATAAAATCCATCAAAAATGTTGATTATGAAATATGGGCAATGCATGTAGCAGAACAATCTCAGTGGCTCTGTAGTCATCAGTTTCATTGAGAGAAGAGCAGCAATTTATTTAAGTTTAATTTTCCATTTCAAGTTGGCCATGCTTATTTATTTTCTGGTGTATACACATCAGCAATCAGTTACAAGAACAGAAAGATTATCCTTCTCCTTGAGAGTTTTTTCTTTCATCACCATGGTTCTTTAAGAGCCAAATTTGCATGATGACCTGAGAGCTGGTGGTCATATGCTGTGACTTCTAAATGAGGAGCTGTCACATATAAAATTGTTGCCTTCCTAAAAGCATTACTGTTGGGCACAAGTGTCTTGTTTGTCAATACATGGATAGTGTGTCTGCTGCTTAGTTCTAATTGCGAGCAATTTTCCACTGTGGAATAACTAATTGGACTAATGCATAAATTAATCTAAGGGTGCCATTTTTGATCAAAAATTTCTAGCTACAGTAAACAAGACAGTGTGGCACTGATACAAGATAAAAAATTAGAAGCATGAAGAAAATTAGAATGTCTAGAAATACACTCATTTATATACTACGTATAGTGAAGTGATTTACCAAAATGGCCCTTCTGTGTAATAAATGGTGCTGATGTCAACAAGATCAATTAGAGATCAAATACGTGGAATGAGAAGGAAAATCATCCCTGAATGTCAGCAAACACTTTAGAAAACCTGGGAAAAAAGGACTCTTTTAATAATGTTTTATTTGCCTTAAATAAGTGCTAAAATGGTCCAAGACCTGCAAAATTTAACAGCATGTTGGAGTTTAGTTTCAAATTGGCCATTTTTCCTGTTTTCACCTTGTGTTTTTCACTTTGTATTTCCTCATTGCTAAATCAAGCCTTGTAGGGTTTCAGGCTGAACCCTGTTTCAGCCTAGGTTTTAAGTTTAGCTGTCCAAGTGTCCACTCTGGATCTTCCCAGTTTGCTTGTCAATAACTCCCAAAGCACATCTTTCTCCTCTTAACTTTATGTTGCTGCACATCACCCTGTCTAACCTGGAATTCATGCCCCAAATTCTGACTAATCTTCTGCATATCTGACATTATCATTAGGTCCCTTAGGGTTGAGATATACACTGCGTTGAAAGTTCATCTGGGGCTTCAAAGTGTGAGAGTAGATGACTATAGTGTAAATCTGTCCTGATTTTATAGGTAATATCCTTGGGTAATGAATTTTTGTGACTCCTAGAATATGTATGTGATAGATTGTATTGTTTTCCTAAATTAATGTTTTTCTGAAAACAGAACTACATAGCCCCACCCATTGCCATGGTGGTTACAATCTGTGGGAGAAGTGTTACTTCCTTGTTCCATCTTTAGGCTTTGTCCTGTGACTTGCTTTTACCAATAAAATGTAAGCAGAAGTAACATATGCCAGTATCAAGTAGAAACTTTGGGTCATTTACAAGAAAAACTTAAATCATTCTTTACTGTCTACCTTGAAGATGGCATGTCCCAAAAAGAGGTTCTCCTTCAGCCTAAATTCTAGAATAGAGAAGATATAATTTTAAATCCCAGAGTCATAGTCTATCCACAGCTGATATCACACATAAATGAGAAATAAAATTTTGCTACTTCTAGCTAAGAAGTTGAGGCCTCTGTTACTACAAGTTAAGCCAAATCTAGCTAGTACAGGAGGTTCTGAGTAAGCCCCATCCCAACACCAGGTCTGAGAGTCAACACACAACCCAATATAGGTCAGTCAAGCATTGCATCTTTCTGGACACAACTCATGGTTGGAGAATAAAAATTGGAACATATATCAGGTTGGTGGGATATAATATGGAAACTCCTGTTGGTACTATTTAAAATCTGCACTTATTTTTATTCAGGAGTTACTGAAAAGATATTTTGTAAACTTAGAGTCTAGAGGCCATGATGAAGGGGAAGTCTGTCTGAGTGTGAAATTTATACAACAGATTTAGAGTCAAGATTTGGTGGTAAGAATGACAAATTATTGATGAGACTATTATTCAAAAATTTGACTATAGTCTAACAATTAAGGATCCTGACCAACAACATAAGTTATGGGTGTGTGTGTGTGTGTATGTATATAATCAAGTGAGGTACTAATTGGCAAATTATAACCATGGCATGTGTGGATAATATATATTTTTTAAAGTTCAGCTTTAATTAAACCATATTTTGTAAACTGTAAAAGGAAACAAACAGGACAAAAAGTTTTTTTGGAGAATATCAAATTCTTACTATCACAGTAATCTGCTTATTGTATTTTTTTTTTTTTTTTTGAGACAGAGCCTCAAGCTGTCACCCTGGGTAGAGTGCTCTGGCATCATAGCTCACAGCAACCTCCAATTCCTGGGCTTAAGCAAGTCTCTTGCCTCCGCCTCCCAAGTAGCTGGGACTACAGGCACCTGCCACAACGCCCGGCCATTTTTTGGTTGCAGCCATCATTGTTGTTTGGTGGCCCAGGCTGGATGTAGTCTGCTTATTAAAGTTTATTTTCCCCCGATGTTTAATAATAGTATAGTTTTGAAGCTATATAATAAAAGAAGAGAAGAAAAATAAAGTACCTACATTTTATTCATTGGATTAAATTTATGCTTAAGCTTACTCAGCTGCATAAAGATAAATAATTTAGAGGTGGAATATGGAATGGAAACATTCTGTGTCCAAAATTGATGATGGGATCAATTATATCCCATCATATGTACTTGCAGAAAGATACTGAGGGTAAGGTATGATCAATATGTTTTTTTCCTAGTATATTCCCTAATATTTATATGAAATATATAATAAATTCTTTCTAAAAATGTCAAACTTTTTTTTAACATTTCAAAAAAAACCCCACACATTGTATTAATGAATGGCCTTAAGCTAATTCTGTAGATTATTTGGTAAAAGTGTCTTTTTTTCTAGTACTATGTAGATAGTTTAAAGTACAGTATATTGGGGAGTGGGGATCAGAAAAGTTAAAAATTTAACTTATTAACTTAGTTACCTTACTTTCTTCTTCTGATTCAATTATTGCTGGGCTGAATACTCTAATTTTATTTTACAAGCATGCACATTCCTACAACTATTAATATCAACAGTTTGGTCTCAATTAATGTACCAATCATTGCACACTTTGACTGGGATATCAAGATATTGGCGGGGGGGAGTTTCTAAATTTTAATAATCTAGATAATTGCTTCAACTCTCTGCTTTGCTGAAGAATCTAGTCATAATTAATCAATTAAATCACATCAGCAGTTCACTTTTCTCTAACCATAGAATTCAGAGGGATGAAAGAGAAAGAGAGAGAGTCTGGAGAGTCTAAACATGAATGTCATTCCATTACAGAACCTTATTAAATGCATTTAAATATTTTAATTTCTATCACTCTGTTGTTCATAATGAACTTTGCAGGGATTGAAAATGAATTTTTATTCTGAGATATTTTTCCCCTTTTGAATCGCAAAGAGCATTCCTCTTGAATTTTCAGTAGATAAATGAAACATATTTTAATATCACATCAAGCCAGTTCCCTGGAGAGACAACTGTCAAAAATTCATGGTATCTTTAAATTACTTTAATTACATCTTGCTGGATGTAAAATAATATATAAGAAACTGTTTGTTTAACTTCGTTGATGCCATAGCATTTTTCATTTTTTCATGGAATTAAGTCATATGCCATTCAAGTAAGATTGATTGTTCAATTAGGCTGAGACTCAGGGTGAATAGAGATATATACTGAGATGGATTTGAAAAGAAAAGTTCAGAATGTAAACCTTTTTGAAGGCTTTGTGCAAAGATTTAACATTCAGGGACACATAAGCTACCTAATAACAAAATAACTAAAATTAATTTAATTCTTACTAGTGCCAGATACATGTTATATGGTTTAAATATATTAACTCAATTAATGTTCCCAGTAGATCTTTCAGTAAGTAATAAGTTAAATTCATAGAGTCAGACATCAGCCCATTACATACTTTCCAAATGAAAAAACTTGAATTTGTACCATGACATTTTATAGCCTCTATTTACCAGAGAAAGGGAGTTAGAAGAGCCTGTTTACACTCTAGTATTTTGGTGGTGGTTAATAGAGCTGGATAAGGGGAATGAAGGATAATTGAGTATCTGGGATTCTGAAGGACTAGGTGCATGAAACCAATTCTGGGATGGATCTGTGTCTAGGGAGGTGCGGAAGCTTGAGAAAGGAGGAACTGCCATGACTACACTTAGTGGGACTGCTGCTCCTATCAGCGTCCTTCAGGAATGGGAGCAGCACCATCAGGAAATTTTCCATTCTGATGTAGAACTTATCTTCTTTGCCTTTCAAAAGTCTATATTGTCACCATCTGAAAGGACGTTTGCCATTTGTATTCTTTTAGGTCCAATGTATCAATCAGCCAGTTACCATGAAGTCCCTACCTGCAATGTCATCTCAGAAACTCATAGGTAACACTCTCCACAAAACGTATCAAAGGATTTTCCTGTACCTGTTCTGCTAGTAATGTAATCTATATCCATTATGGTATTAATAAGGTATATTAACATTAATTGAGGTTTGGGTTAACCTCATATTTCTGGGGCAGGCCCTACACAGCATAATGAATAATCATTTTTATAAGTTGCTGAATTCATTTTGTGATTAAGTATTTTTGTGCTTATGTTCACAAGGAATATCGATTTTTTTTTGATGTCTTTGTTTGGCTTTAGTGAAAGCTAATAATTTCATAGAAGGAGTTTGAAGTTTCCCTTTCCTGTTTTTGGAAGTATTTGTGAATGATTGGTATTTTCTTTTTAAAATAAAGTTAAATCTGTATGAGAGATTTTAAATGACCAATTAAATTTATTTACATATTATTGTTTTATTCAAATTATCTATGTTTTCTTAAGACTGGTAATTTCCATTTTTTAGAAATTTGTTCATATCATCTAAGTTGTCCAAATTGTTGGCAAAAAGTTGCTCATAATAGTTCCTTATAAAGTTTTAATTTCTGTAAGGTCTATGATGATATTCTTTCTTTCATTTCTAATTGGGTAATGTGAGTTTTCTCCCTTATTTGCTTGGTTGATTTGGGTAAGAGTATGTCACTTGGTCATTTAAAAAACAATTTTTGGTTTTATTAATTTTTTCTATTATTTTACCATATTTTATTTCTTTGATTTTTTACTATGATCCTTATTATTTCCTTTCTTCTACTTGCTTTAGGTTTAGTTTGCTTTTGTTTTTCTCATTTCTTACAGGAGGTGTTGATACTTTTATTTTATTTTTATAGGTATGTTTAATGCTATACATTTTGTTCTGTGATGAGTCATTTTCTATTGATGTTTTCAAGATTTTCTCTGTTGGATTATGATGTGTCTAGGAAGGTATCATTTTATGTTTATCCTACTTGGGGCTTATTGAACTTCTGGGATTTGTAGATTAATCTTATTCACCCAATTTGGAAGGTTTTGAGGCATCACTTTTTTTCAACCTTTTTTCTTACCCCTGTATTTGTCTTCTGGAATTCCTATTACATGTATTCTGATGTGCTTGATATTTTCCCACATGCCTCTGAAGTTCTGTTCATTTTTCTTCAGTCTTTTTTCTCTTTGTAATTCAAGTTGAGTGTATTCTACTGAATCACTTTGAGTTCACTGATTGTTCCACCATGTCAAATCTGCTACTGAGCATCCCCTAATTTTTTCTTCAATTACTGAGTTTTTGACTCCTGAATTTCTATTTGTTTTTAAGATGATTTTTAACTCTTTATTGAGATTCTTTTTTCTTTGAATTACTCTCATTATCTTTTCCTTTAATTATTTAAACATAATTTTATTTAGTTCTTTGAACATATTTAATAGCTTCTTTTAAGTCATTGCTAGATCTAACATCTAGAGATAGTATCTATTGACTGCTTTATTTTTTTCTAAGAGTTTATTTTGCCAAATACTAAGCATTTTAAATAATATATTACAACAACTCTGAATTCTGATTTTTTTTTTTCCTTTTGAGAATTGTTGCTCTATATTTTAATAACTTGCCTGAATTAAAACTGTGGAGTCTGTCTTCCCTGTAATGTGTGGCCACTGATGCCTCTGATCAGTTTTTCTTTGCTTTTCTTTCTTTGTCAGATTAATACAAGGGTACAAATGGTTAGGTTACATTGTTGTGTTTGTTTGGTAAAGTCCAAGTTGTAGCTGAGCCCTTCACCCGGGTTGTGTGCCCCATACCCTTACATTGTGCCCTGGTGGGTGAGAGCTTACCAAACCCCCATACTCCTTCCTGCACTTGAATTTAATTGGTTTTATCTCTCATGAGGGTGTGTTGTTGTTCATCTATTAGTTTCGTATTAGTATTGAGCACGTGGGATGCTTGCTTTTTTAATTATTTTTTTTCAGTTTGGCTTCTGAGGGTTTGCTCCTATGTCTGCTTAGCTTTGTTATCAGCCAAATATAGTTCAGAGGTTGTGTTCAAATACTTTGAACCAGCAAGCATTCTACCAAGTGAAAATAGATTTGTGGGTTTAGGAATACACTGAAAGCTTCAGGCTACATTTAAGTCTGGTTTGACCAGGACTTTTTTTTTCCTTTTTAAGGCAAAGTCTTGCTATATTGCCCCAGATAGAGTACAGTGGTGCCATTACAGCTCACTGCAACCTCAAACTCCTGGGCTCATGAGATCCTCCTGCCTCAGCCTCCCCAGTGTCTGGGAATACAAGCACATGCCACCATGTCCAGCTAATTTTGCTTTTTTTGTTTGTTTGGTTGGTTGTTTGTTTTTTAGAGATGGAGGTTTCACTCTTACTCAGTGAAAACTACTGACCCAAAGCAATCCTCCTATCTCAGCCTCCCAAAGTGCTAGGATTATAGGCATGGGTCACTGAATCTGGCCTCCACTGGGATTTCACTCATCTCTTTTGCATGTGTGGGCAATCACCATTAGCCAGGTATATATGTGTGGGTCGGACCCTCTCCTGGCTCTGCTGCACTTGCATACAGCCTTGGTTCAACCTGGGATATCGAGTCTCTTACAGCTGTCTCACTTTTCATTCCTTGGCTACGTCCGTTGATTAACTCAGACCAGGACTACAGCCTCAGGCTAATGAGATCAGTTCCTCCCCATTCCCTCAAGCTTGCTTGTCATTAAGATCATGCAGCCCAATTCATAATTGCTAAGTCATGGAAGAAGCCCAAGTGCCCATCGATCCAATACTATGCAGCCTTAAAGAAAGATGGAGACTTTACCTCTTTTGTGTTTACATGGATGGAGCTGGAACATATTCTTCTTAGCAAAGTATCTCAAGAATGGAAGAAAAAGTATCCAATGTACTCAGCCCTACTATGAAGC